>PVKA01025445.1:0-30101 GCA_004027165.1 Ctenomys sociabilis | reverse complement strand
TCTGAACACGTGTATGATTGTGATTGGTCTGTAAAATCTATATAGTCTGCTATACCAGGAAATCCGTTGTTGCTTGCACGTTGGACGCCGCTGCTAGCGGACGCATGTAGAGGCTTGCATCCCGATCCATAAAGGCTTGTTGAACCCGCTTCAGAGTGTCTAAGTGTCTTCTTCCGCGGGACGGGAGCGGCGCCGGACATTCCTGCCTTGGAGATACAGTGTAACCAGCATGAAAGGCTTCTGAATGAATAATTCTTTGCACTAAGTGCTGTGTTGTAAACAGGTCCAAAGCACTGAAAGCCCGCAATCCAGAGTCAATTACTGTTTCTCATGGGCTCTGCGAAGGGCAGAAGCAATGTTTCAGCTGGCTTTTCAGAGAGAGAAAAGAATATGCAAGGGAGAAAACAGACCCAAGAGCAAGGGATGAAGATTATTCTTCCTGTGTGTGCTGCTGAGGGATTGCGATGAACCCTGACAATTGAGCTATATCCTTATTATAAAGCATTCTGTCTGTCATGTCACATAGTGACAATAAATCTGTAGCCACCAGGAGGCACCAGAGGGTAGGCTTTTCTTTTTCTCTTTATAACTTTAATATTCATGAAAACTATATAGATTGGATTTTAAAAATCCTTCCAGTTTAACTCCTTTTCTCTAGATGGCGGTCTTCCGTGTTTAACATATTGAGAACACTTTTTGATTGGATGATATTTCCAGGACTAGAGAGATAGCTCAGCAGTCTAAGCGCCTGCCTGTCAAGTACAAGGGCCCAGGTTTGATTACTGGTACAACATGCCACCCCAACCCCATGAAGAGGCAGTCACCAAAACCAAGTGTGGTGACTTATGCCTGTAATCCCAGCACTGGGGAGGCTGAGACAAGAGGATCACTATGAGTCCCAGCTGCATTGTGAAACCCTGTACCAAATTATAAAAATAAAATGAAATTAGAAAGCAAAGATATGTACATTCTCTTCTATTGAATAGGTCAAAATAGTTCTTATACCTTGAAGATTCCAAGTTACCTAAGTTTTACATAGGACTTGGATCCAGTCTCTAGTAGATGAAGAAAGTGAATAGAGCAGCACTGAGGGTACAGTCAATGAATACTGAGGTCTCTGGAGCAAAAGCCTTCAGCACTTTGTAGTGTAGTGTGCAGGTCAAACTGTGTCTACCAGTTAGGGTTTTGTTCATTTCATGAACTAAGAGTGGATTTACATCCTTATGTGATTAGGGAAAATCTCAAATAAAGAACAACATTTTAATATGTGTGGAAAATATATAAAATTCTTATTTAAGTGCTCATAAATACATTTCTAAGGCATTTTTTTTTTGAGTGTTAGAAATTGAATCTTAAAAGTAGAAATCAGAGAAGTTGAGAAGAAAAATATTTGCCAAACTAAAAGATAGTTCTTTGAAAAGATTAATAAGTTAGAGAAGCCTCTGATAAGATTGATAAAGAAAAGATAGTTTAAATAAAATAGAAAATTGAAATTAACAATTTCAAGGCTTTTAAAAAGAATAGTACTAGTTACTCTATGTCAATAAATTTGAAAGCTTAGAAAAAAAAAAAAAAGGAATCTTGCTTTACCAATCTCATCAGAGTTTGGCATGTTCCATTACCCGTTAAGTAACCAAAGACCTACATGTTCGGTGGTGTCCCACCACGGCTCAGGGATAAATGCTTATGAACGAGGGCCATATGTGATGTGGAGTAAGCCACTTGTCTAATTTTCCAGGCCCTGTGTTCAATTCCAAGCACTAAATATTCAAAAAGAAAGAAATCTGATTGCTGGGGCTTCTGGCAATGGACAGACCTCCAGCCTCTGATATATATTTTTGTCTTTAAATGTAGACTCAAACCATGAGTGAAAGCACAATGATTGGAGCTGCTCACTGCTGAGCAGTTAAAAGGATGGGAAAAGGCAGGTGAAAATGTATGAGGAGGATGAGGTCACGTGGCAGATGAGAGTGGAGACCGTACTCACACCAAAGAAGAGTCCCTCTTAGCTCCTCACGCCGGCCTTTACCAGCTGAGACAAGGGCAAGACAGCTGAGAGAGTAAGGCCAGTGAATATCAGAAGGCAGGGTTAGCAGAACTTGGACACGTGTTGGTGACAAGGGTTGGGCAGAAATGAAAGATTTTACAGTTGGCAACCAAGCTGAGGTCACATCTCCCCATTTTCAATCCATGTGTGTGTGTCTGTCCTTCTGTCTCTCCAAGCATGTACTATACATGTCATCACAGACTGCATATGTGCACGTGTACGCACAACTGGATCAGAGCCAGCTTGTGTCTGTCATAGATTTTTCTGCCCAGAATGCATGACTGCTGGAGTATTCCACACATCCTCCCTATTCATTTTATTCCCTCACTTTTCTTCCTCTCCAGCTCCCTGATGATTGGACAGCCATCAACTGCCTACTCATTCCAACTGTCCTGATTCTATTCTGCAACATTTTCCTACCTGGAGAGTATATTTCCTCTGCCCAAGAGCCAGTTACCCTTCAAAGATGAACCCAGCTGTACTGGTTGGTGCACTGTGTCATCTTGAGAAGTTCAGAGTCCAATTAAGTTACTCAGCAGAGAGCCAAGATTCTCAGTTTGTAAACTTACCCTTCCTGTGCAAGAAGAGGGTATGAACATTGTGTGAGGTCTACACCTCCAGCCCCAGGAGAGCTTGTGTATAACATGAACAAGGTAGAGGCGGGCTATGGGCATCAGCTGCTGCCCTTCCCTTTGCTCTCACTGCTTTCTGCTGCCATAAGCTGCTCTCCTCTGCCAGGAGCCAGTCTTCCTGGGAGCCAGCCCTACTACAGACTGAAAACTCCACGAACTGTGAGCTAAACAATCCTACTCTTGCTGTTATGGTTTGTGTCTAGTTATCCCCCCCAAAGCCTCCTGCAGTCACGGGGCAGTTTCTGGAGTTTGTGATGGATTATTGAGGGTGTGGGTGGGGCACCTGCCCTGGGCCAGGTAACTTGCATCACAATGTAAGGAGGAAAGGGAGGCTGGGTTGTTCCTCAGCTGCTGTCATTCTCTTTAGCTCTCTGCTCTTTATTGCTGCAATTAAATGTTGCTCTCTGCCATATGCTGCTCTGCCTTGGACCCAGCTGAGTCCTCCAATAACAGTGAGCTAAATAAACCTTTCCTTCACTTCTTTTGAGTGTTTCTCTCCCAACAATGAGAGAAAAGAATCTGAAACACTTCCTTAATTTGGGGTATTGGTATTTTTTCACAGCAACAAGTGAAATGTAACTGACACCTGCCAGCAGTTCTTCCTTATCCTGTTAGGACAAACAGTACCGTCTTGCATTTTCTCATTTCAAATTCCACAGTAAGAGTATCTCACTTATTGTATATAGTTAAAGAAATTAAGTCTGTGAATGCATGTCATCCATTTGTGTCTTGGTTTTAAAAACCAACAATGCACTGTGGAACTACTATGGGACTGTGACTCCACAATTACCTGCTAAATGTATTTCTATAGGAAACAGGAACTGAGGAAGGGAGCTCTTTCTTGTACAACCATTGGAGAAAAAATGATTCCTGAATCCACACCTGCAACCCCTATCTCCATTCATTCTCTCAGTGCTCTCTGCAGCCATCCATGAAGGGGGAGTCAGTGGCACCTTTCTGAGGTCATCATGAGAATAACAGATTGTGACAGAAATGACAGGAAGGAGAGTGGCCTCTGGTTGCTGGAGAGACCTTAGCTTGGGGTAACACCTACATCTCACTCTGTTCTTATCCCTGGAGCTCATGCCCTATTAAGTGATAAAAGAGTCTAGATCTCTAAAGCCTTGAAGTTATTGTCTGAGTAGGACGGGCAGCTATTAGTCATAAACCCAAAAGTACTCAGGCTACAGGCAGTGGAGAACACCTGCAATGAGTCGTCGCCTGCAGAAGGACAGGGGCACAGAGTAACCGCAAACTGAACTCCTGATGTACAAAGGAATGGAAAATGTATCCAATTTATGATGAGAAAACAAAAATGTGAAAAACTGGGCAGAAAAATATCAGAGCTTGTACAATGTATTGATGTTGATATAAAAGGCTAGTAATGGTTTTCTAAATTGACAGACAGGAAATAAAATGTGTGCCTGAATGACCATCACACTTGTAGTTACAACAGTGTAGAATCCTAGGCAAGAGGACCTCAGTGAATTCCAGCTGACAATGAGTTCAAGGGAAGCCCTACATGGCTTGCAAAACACCCACTCAAAAAAAGAAGGGTAGACAAAATGCTTGGTGATGTCTTCAGAAAAAAATGACTCTATTCAGAGGCTCTCACCACTGAAGGCAGAGCCCCAGGTACATCTTCAATGGCCCTGTTTCCGACCACTCCCAGGGCATCACCACAGAGAGAGGGGTAGGCAGAGCAACACTGGCAGCTTACTCTGGGGCAGAACAGAAATAGGCCCTAGGAAAGGGAGGGGCACGATGCAGGACAGCCAGAGACAGCGCCCTGGCCAGTGTCATCCTGTTGCTGCTCTAGAAGGGACCCATTTAGAAGCGACCCTGAGGAAATCATCTTTGGCCTCCAGGCTAAGAAAGCAACAGGGACAAACTGCTGAAGCCCCAAGCCCCAAAGACTCTGGAACTTTTACAGGGCACAGAGAGAGGATCAAGGGGTAGGGTCAAGGGTCCTGGCACTGCTCTCATAGCTCTGAATAGAGACAACTTCTTCTTTGTCCCCAAAGGACACAAAGTGATGGTTGAGAAGCCTGCCCTACTCCCTGGCATTTTGACTTTTCCTCTGCTCAGAAGTGTATGTTTGTTTGTTTTTGGCTGGCTCAACATGTCTGCAGGGCAGGTCTGGTAAGGCTTGAGGATCTGGGGATCAAACCACAGCATCCTGATTGTTTTGTTTAATCAGTTACTTAAACCACTGAGCTTATGGGCAGGTCCCCAAACTTTTTTTTTGTGTGTGTGGAACCAGGGATTGAACTGAGGCCCTTGAACTGGCCTGGGAGGCACTTAATCCACTGAGCCATCTCCCCAGCCCTGACTTCTCCTCTGCTGATGCTGTTCTAGGACTCTCTCCAGGAGGCCTGGGCTGCAGAGTCCCTGCGGTGTCCAGCAGCCTCTTCTGTGTGCGACCCTCCACTGGTGCCTTCCCTCCCTCTTGGGCATTTCTGACCCCTCCCGATCCCTGGGCCCCTGAAGCACATGAAATCACAGGAGGCAGCGGATGGCAAAGTTGTACAGGAAGCCACCCAAGAGGCTGTCACCGCGGTGACCAGTGCAGGCCACCCCACCAGCCTAAAATTGGACAGTGCAGCCTGCATGGATGAGTGGGCTCCAGGCCATGAAGCTGAGCCCAGCTTAGGTCTGGCTCTGTTGGGCATGGACTCCCTCCCGCCACCCAAAGTCCTCCGGAATCTTTGCCGGTGTGTCTGTGCCACACACCTGGACTTGCCATCGACCCACTTCCCTCCTGAGCCACTGAGGCTCCCAGCCCCCGTGTCCTTTGTGTGCCCTGTGCTCGCTGCCCATTTGCCCAGGCCCCAGGTAGCCAAGGCCTAGCCAATGTTCTAAACCAGAAGCTCTGGGGCTGGTCTCTCCTGCACACACCCAGGGTCACAACCTCCTCCCCCTACAACCTCAAGCAAGAGGCATGGGACCCCTGTGCCCAGTAGGACCCTGGCCCTGGCCATAGACAGGCGCACCACTAGATTTCTGCGTTGGTACCCAGGTCCCTGCCCTCCCTCTGGGGGAGCGGGCACCCTAAGGAGGTTACTAACAAGGCAGAAATGTAGCACTTGCTTCCCAGGCCACACCAGATCCACCTGACTCTGTCCTGAGGTGAGGGTTGCTGGAGACCACAGGCCGCGACCTCACCCCTGTCCTGTGTTTATCTTCTGAGCAAGTGTTGTAGCTCAAAAATCGAATGACAAAGAGGCAAGTCCAAAAAGAAAAAAAAGGAAGCGCTTTATTTTAGCTGGTGCCCAGCTGCAGTCACCCTAGTCGGAGAACAAAGGGGCGCGGGGGGCGCGCTGAGTTACAGCTTGAAGGGTATTTAAGCTTGCAGACCACAAGCTGAGGTAGAGGAGGTGAACAGTACAGTTTGTCCTTTTAAAGCAAATTTCTTGAACTCAGTTTGAACCGGACATCATTAGGGTAGGGGGTTTTACAACAGGCACTAACAGGGACAGGGGTCAATTCAGGGACAGTGTAAGGGGGAAAGGGGAGAGGCACATACAGAACAGCAAGAGGCACATCTTGAAATGGAGTGTACATAAATTTTACAAAATGAATTTGGCTGAGCCAGGTTACAACAACAAGCACCTGTCATAGTGACTTTTTAGTGTCCATTGTTTTTATTCCTTCTCTGCTTTTTATTGTTTCACTATGCCAGGGTTGGTTTTGTCTTGCTCACCAGACACCTTTTAGATGCTTGTTACACAAGCGTCCTCCAGCCTCTCTGAGAAGCAGAATGCACAGGACACCTTTCTGGTGCTCACCTCACATCCCTTCTGGAGTGTGCCCTTCACTGAGCCTGTGGATCCTTTGCTCTGTTGCATTTCTTGGAAGGTCTAGAGTTTCCTGGTCTTCTCTTTTGTTTTGTAAGTACATGTTTGCAGTGCAGAATGACTCCACATAATGGAGGAGTAGCTACCTGTATCTCAGACCTCTTCGTGACCATTTCTATGTCATGCAATCTAGGCTGCCCGTTCCCAAGCTAATAGAAGCCAATCTCCTAGCAGGGTAGTGCCCCTCCCGGCAGTCAGTCTACACACCAGTCCCATGGCTGAGTGAATGTGAACCTTCTCCTGGGTAACTGAGGAGGCTGCTCAAAGGGAATGTCCTTTTCCCCCTCCCACAAGGCAGGAATGCCAGCTTTAGACAGGGACAGCACAGTGTGACTGGGATCAGTGCTTCCTCTCGCAGCCCAGCCCTTCAGAGATTCTCTTCCCTCACAGATAGGCTTAGATGACAGAGGCATCCGTGCCCTGCTCACCCCAAGCCTGCCAAATGCTTTGCCCTCGCAGGTGCACTCTCTCTTTCTGTATGAAGACCTCATGACTCCCGAGTCCTTGCCCACCTGCCCAGAGAACAGTGGTGCAAAATCCAAGGTGAAGTGCATGGGAACCTTTTCTCACCTGTGACGGTTTGAATGCCAAGGCCAGACACATATCTGTCCTAGGGAAGCTGAATCACACCCAGTCAGAAACACTGCACCATTTGGCCAAGACTGATTCTCCGATTAAAATAAAGTAGAAAGAAATCTTTCTGAGGGAATATTACTTGTAACATTCTCCACTGTGTGTTAGCATAATAATGTAAGTTACTGAATTCTTAATTTAAAATTTATCTTAAATTTTGATTCCAATTTATATTTATTTATTTATTTGCTAAAGTCAGGATCTCTATGAAGTACAGGCAGGCCTCAAACTCACTACAGTCTTCCTACTTAATCTCCCAAGTTCTGGGCTCACAGGCATATTGCACTATGTCAGGCTTTTAGTTCTAATTTTATTTTGTTTATTTATTTTTGTATTTTTAGTAAGGGTCTACACGGTCTCACGACACAGATTGGGCTCATGGTGATCCACCTGCATTCAGCCGCCCCAGAATTGGGATGACAGGTGAGCACCACCACACCCAGGCTCAATCACTTTCTCAAGGCACCTGGGGGCAGGGCTGGCATAGCAGGTAGGGGACTGAACCTTCGACCCTGCATCTGCCTAAAGAGGGGCTTTAATCCACTGAGTTATTTGGCCTGTCCTTTTTAGTTCTAATTTTAAAAACAAAGCAATCAATTAAAAGATAATTGGCACTAAATACCAGAAGCTTGAGTATCCATTCTTTTATCTTTACTTTCACAATGCCAACTGTGTAGGGACAGTGGTACTTCTGAGCAGATGGATATTTGGATATGTCCCACTGTCCCTGAGCTTGCAAGGGATGGATTACAATTCACAAAGTGAGTCTATAGGAATAAAAAATTTTAGGGATCTTCTAAAAACTGAATTTTTGGGAATGCCACAAGTTTATAACCTGATGACACTGGTAAACTGGAACTAATAGTTATAGATCAGGCTTAATCTAAGGACCTCTTGAAATTCCCATCACTTCTCAGATCCTGATGGGAGATCCTAGTAAACTGATATTTTCTACCATCTGCAAATTATATTCTATTTCATTTACACATGGAGAATCTGGACATAGAATTTGCCCTGAGTTACACATCTTCCTAGAGCACAGAATAAAATTTATGTTTGGAAAATAAACAAAGCCTAGGGTTTTTTCATTATACCCCAAAACCTCTAGGTAAATTGTGCTTTCTCCAGTTTTATCATCCAATGATGACAAATTGCCCAACAGAATATTTTAAAATTGCAATTTTGCTTATGGAATCATTTGTATTTGTATTCTCCAGGTAATCCTCAGTCTCCCATAGCCTTAGAATGTTTTTCCCCTCCTCTTGCCTAGAGTTCCTACTCCTCTGATAGGAGCTAGGCAGTGTCCTTATTTCTAGGCTTTTCTCTGCCTTCCTTATTCCACCGCTGAACCATTACTGTTTTACAGTTACTTATACATGCAAGGTTCTTCTTTTGAGACTGAGATGAGCTTGTTGAAAGTCACAACATCGCATTTGCATGTCCTCAATGACAACTAGGCACACTTGGGTCACCTGTGACAAAAGAATTAATTAACATAAAGCAAAAGTTCAAAGTCATTTGCAAATAGTTTCTGAAAGTCTTCAACTTTGTTTTCTTTCTTTACCCTAAGAGAATTAACTATTCACTTCACTAAATATTATAGCACAAAGTACAAATTTTAAGGTTGAGAATGAAGCGCTGGGTCCTGGGTTGTGAAAGCTCCTTACAGAACTACATTTCCAGAAGTCCAGGAGCCCCAGTCCTCGCTGGTTTGCTTCTATTCCTAAAGTCATTTCACTTTGGCCAATACTAACTTGACAATCTTCTGACCCAGGAAGATACCTGCCAGTTCCAAAGGGCAGGGCAGGAGTTTATGATTTGGCTTAAGAACAAACAACTCTTTTGTAGGTCTTCTGTGACTTCAGAACCCCAGGCCAGGCAGGGAGTCCTCAACCCCAAGCTGATCCTCCCTGCCTCCACCGTCCAGTTAGCATCTGCATCTGGGCACTGCCCACTTTCCTATTTTCCACTCCTCTCGTCCTAATTGAGTCGCCTTTCCTCCCTACCACAGGACGCTGCGAGGGTGGGCAGAGGTGTATTTTTCCCTAAACATGCCACGGACAATGGACCAGCGAAACAGACCAGAGGTGGAGCAGAAACTTTCTGCTATCCTCCTTTCCTGGCTGAAGTGTGGAAAAGCCGCGCAGTCAGCACTGCAGAGGAATTCGAGTTCCTGAAAACCACTCTCATTGTGCCCTCACGGCCCAGGGCCCCTGAGCCCTTCCACTTGGTCGATCTACTCTGTCCCGGTAGCAGAGATCGGCCACTTCCAGACTCATTTTACCCACAGCAACAGCTTCAGAAAAGGGGCTGGGCTTTCTTCTGCCTCTTGAGTCCCTCTCCGTTTTTACCACCTGTCATTCTTTTGCCACTGACATTTTTGCACAGACTTTCCTGGTCAAAATCCCAAACCCAAATCCACCAAAAGTAGCCCCATTAGGGACTGGGGAGTTGGCTCGCTTCCCTGGCAAGCGCAAGGGCCTCAGTTCAATCCCAGGTTCTGCAAAAAAAAAAAAAAAAAAAAAAAAAAAAAAAAAAAAAAAAAAAAAAAAAAAAAAAAAAAAAAAAAAAAAGCCCCATTAGCATAAAGCCGCAGAGCTAAGATTGCGCCCAGCAGCCGGGGGCGCGAACCTCACGAAGGGGGAAGGAGGAGAAAGGAAGTATTTCTGCTGTAAGATCAAGTCTGGGTTTTCCCACTGCTCCTGAGTCGCCAACGTGTTTACTATGCCAGCTGCAGCACAAGCAGTGACCCTGGCAAGGCCACTGGGGGCGGCGATTCTGCAGAGGATCCACCCGGGCGGGGTGGAGGTGGTCGCCCTCGCGCCTGCGCACCGGAAGCCGCCCACTCCGCCCTGGCCCCGCGGTCCCCGGGCCGTGGGGGGTTCCTCAATCGCGACTGCCGTCTCTGCTGCCCATGCGGGCTCGGTGCGGGTGCCCAGCGCCCTGCTGATGGAGAGGGAGCTGCACCCGCTAGGGCTTCTGAGGAGGCAGCGGAGTCGGCGGGGAGGAGAGCAGATCTGATCCGAGGCGAGGCGCCCACCTGTCGGCGTCCTTGAGCGGCCCGCGGGGCAAGGGGGATGGGGCGGAGGCGCCTGGACTCCGGGGGTGGGGTGGGGATGGGCTGGGGTTTGGGGGGGCGGATGGGGGATGGACGCAGGGTGGCCGGGGGTTGGGCGGGGGCGGCGGATGGGGTTGGAGGGACGCAGGGTGGCCGGGGGTTGGGCGGGGGCGGCGGATGGGGGTGCAGGGACGCGGGGTGCTGCTGCGGTCCAGCGGCTCCCGCGCCCCCTCCCGCCCTCGCAGCGCCCCGGGGCGGCTCTCTCAGGCTCGCCCTCCCGCGGCCCCGCCCGCTTTCCCGGGCTCGCACTCCGCGGAGCGCTGGGCTGGAGCTGCCCCGGCCTCGCCTCGTCTTTCCCTGACCTCCCCACCCGGCTTTGAGGGGACCCGCCGGACCGTGAGGAAGTGCGGCCCCGGGACTTTGTCTCTGGTTTTATTACCCCCCCCCCCTTGTTTTTAAACAAACATTTACTTGAGTGACGGCAGTATGGCAGTAATTGGTATGTCATGACAAGCAGTACATATTTAGAAGACCAGAATGATAGGCATTCTAAGCATGACCCTACTATTACATGTTGCTATCTTTTGTTGTGTTGTATTTTAGGGAAAGATCTACAGGGTGTTCAGGGTCTCACTACTGGATCAGACTCATTGTGATCTGCCTAATTACAGCCTCCCAAGAGCTGGGATTACAGTTGCATACCACCACGCTCAGTCTCAATTGCCATCTCAGTGCACCCTGTGGGCAGGCCTGGCATAGCAGGTCCAGGGGTCGAACCCTGGCCCCTGTACCTGCTTGCAGGCACTTTAATCCTCTGAGCTATTTAGCCAGCCCAACAGTAATGTATTTGAACAGTTAGTATGTAGACCCAAAAGGTGTACTTAAAATTGTTAGGCCTAGGGCGAATTGACAGTTAAAAGAAGGATCAGGTGTTAAGAATTATTGTTTATGACTTTTAGTATATATGTTTTCATAGTCAAACATTATAATAATGAAGGTGAATCTGTAGTTACAGTTTACAATTGTAACCTCTCAGCTTAGAATTTCCATATTATATTTAGGGTCAGGACAATCTTTTTGCTTTCCTTTGTTTGAAATTTTTGTGCACATTCCAGAGTGACAAATTGGAATCCCTACCATTAAATACCACTTAGTCATTCTTTCTGTTAGATTTATTGGCAGATGAGTTTATAAGCTTAATTTATTATAACTCTGATTTTAAAAAATGACGAAACCTTTTTTTTTAACCTTACTTTCCACTTAAATGGCTTAAGATACTCATTAAATTCCTTTTTTTTCTTTTTGAAACTAGACACATAACATTTTCAATTCTAATTTGATATGCCTATAGATTCTGTTGATTCAGTGTTTTCTGATGTGTGGTACTGGAGATTCTGCATGGTGGGCAAATCATCTACCACTGAGCTCTGTCACCAAACCCAGACCCTTTTAAAATTTTGAGACACGCTCTTACTAAATTGCCCAAGGTAGTCTTGAACTTCAGATCCTTCTTCCTAGGTCTCTATGTAGTGAGATTACAGGATTCTGGCTGGCTGCACTATTATTTGTACAGTTTTGAAACACTGTTTTAGTGTAATGTGGCATGTTCATTACAGGTTTTCATTGCACCTTAGTTTTTCCTATTGCTATTGGTTTCTTTACATCTTTTTCTTCTTTTATCCTATTAAACTTTAGTAGTTTGTAAAAGGTCTTTCCTTTAACTTCACAGCAAAACAAGTTTCAGAAATAGGATTGGACTAGGAGAATTCGAAACCTGTATCTAAAAGCAGCCTTCGTAGTGTACTAGTTTGACTAATAAGATGTCCTCTTAGACTTTGGAAGACTCTTCCTAAGCGTTGATTTGCCTACTGTGAGTTCAAAATAAAACACCTCTATCCTCAAATCTGCATGAAAAAAATGATCTCAGAATGTACCATTTCTAAAGAAAGATTACTAAAAGTCTGAATCCTAAAATAATATCTAGGTCATAATGAATCTAAATAGATTTCATGTTTCTATTTTATAAGTGTACAGCAAGTAACCGCTGAGGTTATAAATATACTTAATGCTCTACCTTCTGGGCTTCTGGAGAGAATATGGGTGTGGAATGTAGTTATTAATAAGCTGAAAACAAAATTTTATACATTAAATCATGTGACAGTGACATGACTTATATATCATAATGCTTCCTTAGAAATGTAGAAATGAATACAACATGATGGGAACTGTTAAAATAATTCATTATCTCAGCCTATGCATAATTAAAAGGGAAAAGTGGGATCCTAAGGAATGAAGGTAGTTTTAATTTGCTGTGTCTAAGCTTCCAGTTCATTAATATAATTAGAAAATAAAGCATAATGCTAGCATAGGCTACCATGATCCATTTTTAAGATGAAATATTGTCTAACAATAATGAGAATATTTTATATATTAATATTTTAAGTAATAACCAGAAAATTGGAATTTCTGACCCTGAATTTGTGTAAAAACTGAAGATTTAAAAAAAATCATTAGGCAACATCTACTTTGATTAGACACAGTCTTAATGAAGTTTAATCAAATATTGTAGGATACAAGCTTGTATTGTCATTCTTATACACTGAAATTTATTTAACAAATGCTTATTTATCAAAAACCAGGCAACATTTAATTATAAACTGAGATCTGAATTTTTTTGTTTTTCATTTTTTTTTTTTACTTGAGGTATAATGTGTCCTTGTACTTTTTGTTTTTCTCTCTTAGATAAAAAATGAAGGTTCTGGGAGTGGGGCATGTTGACACGTGCCTGCAATCCCCGCACTTGGGAGACGGAGGCAGGAGGATGGTTGTAAGTTTGAGACCAACCTGGGCTGCAAAGTGAGCTTAAGCCCAGTCTAGGATACATAACATACCCTGTCTCAAAAAGACTAAAATAAAAGGGGACTGTATTAAATGATTTCTTAAAGAAATAATTCTGTGGTTTCAAGTAGCTACACACATTTCTAGTAGTACAAAAAGAAATGAAAATGTGTTCCTCACTTTTTAAAGTTTTCAACCCTAACCAGTGAACTAGAGCTACATTAAGCAATTGAAATTAGAGATTTATTTAAGCATTTGAGGACATTATAGAAAGTTAGGTTATACATAAATTCTGTATGTTTGGTGAATGTTTCTATGCAATGGTAGATGAGGATTCAGAATGTCAGGGAGGAAAAAATAGGAAGATTGTTTTAGGCAAGGAAAAATAGTATGGGCATAAGTATGGCAAGAACTGTTCATTGGAAGAATACTGCAAAAGTGGTTGGATTAGTCCTCCTAGTTAAATTGGAAGGAAAGATCAAGCAATTTGTTGAGAATCTTATCTGTTAACCGGAGGTATCTGCATAGCATTCAATTAGGGATCATAGTGAGGTAAAGAGACACTGGCAGGAAGAAAGTGTGATTGTTTCGTGTGGTGAATGGGCAAACGTACGCTGGATCAGAGCAAGTTGAACCTTCCTAAGGACCTACTAACCATACATGTACTGAAGTAGACCCAAAAGACTGTAGGAGTGGGATTTGGAAAAAGACTCCCAGGCTCCTGTTTATAAAATCTTAGGCAGTAACTAAGGCAGATAAAGTTTTGCATGTAAAGTCTTGAGGCCATTATAAAATGAGAATGAAAAATTTGGCAAAGAAATGATAGAGGAAAACTGAATTTGAAAGAATGCCATACTTTACTTTTGTTATAATGCCATTTGGAGATGTCTGCCTATGTGTCTTAACTTTAGCATAAAAATTTGATGCAATTTTATATTTGATTTCCTGTTGGGCTACTACTTGATGACTTCTTGAGTTCTGTGAATTATATTCCAAGTCTTTATACCCTTTTGACTTTGGCAATTCATTGTCTGTCAGTGTTTCTCGGTAATGATCGAATTTTTGGGTAGTTTAATACTGTGAATTTGTCCAGTACGTCACAGGGTATTTAATATTCCTGGTCCCCATCTACTAAGTGCCAGTGTTGCCTCTCCTGTCAGCGTGACAACCCAGCTACTCTCAGACACTTCCTTATGTGCTTGGTTGAGACTCACTAGACTTAGCCATAGCTCCGCCTTGGAGAAAAAGGACCGAATAAGCCCTCCCCAGCTCAGGAGATTCCTGTCAGATATGTGACATTTTTAAAAGTGTATGGGATCATTTTGGTGAATATTGAAGATAGGATTGTCATCCTTAGAGTTTTTGTATAATTTTAATTTTCAGGTCCTTAATTCCATTTCAGCAAATATATGATAGGTACTAAGTACCAGGCATTGTGTAGAAAGGCAAAAAAATTTATTTTTGTAGCTGATGTAGTCTTTGAAGAAAGATTTTGAAAAATCCTTTTTTCTTTTTCACTTGACGTGAAAATTAGGTTATTCTGAAACACTACATATTACCTCATAGAACGTGCTTATGCTTTATGTCCCTCGTGCGTCAGGAGCACACCGCACACAGGGTCCCTCCTGTTATGATTGCCAACTCATATGTGGCAGTGCTGGCCTGAGCCAGGCTAATTAATGCACTTGCTCAGGTTACATAGCTCCTGAGCCCCAGGATGTAAACCTTTCAGAGCCTCAGGGCTTCCAGAACCCCAGCTCTTTAGCAGGAGGGTACCCAGAGAGGAGCTAAGAGGGGCCAGAGAAACAAGCAGATGATCAGCTTGCAAAGGCCCGTGAACCTAAGGCAGGAAGATCCTCTTCTGTCACCAGCTCAGAGATAGGTGAAGCTGTAACCCCAGAGTTACTTCCCAGCATTATCTGAGCCCCAGAGGAAGGACCTGTTCTCTTGCCTCTCTGTCCTCAGGCTCCCACCCCATCCTACTGATACTCAGCCTTCTGCTGCCCAGCAGGCATCCAGAAAGAAGTCAGAGAAGAAACATGCATCAGTAGGCAGGCAGCTCAGGAAGAGAAATACACCAGAATGAAGTGGAATCCCCTTCTATTGGTTACCAGGCAACCAGGGAACTTTCTACAGGTGGGAATCTCTAGACCAGACCAGAGGAGGTGCCTGTCCGACACATGCAGGTACACACCCAGCTCACAGTGGGTAGGATTCTGCCCCAGGACCCTTGGGCTCACCGTGACCCTCTGGGTGACAGCTCCATCCTGATACTCTACTGGCATCCACAGCAGCCTGATTGCCCTGTGGATCTTGAACCATCTGGATACTGCTGCCACCTTCTGTGACCTCCCCTGCATGGGCCAGGGCACAGAGAACACTGCTTGTGGAGTCAGTGCATTCCTTAGGGCAGGGATAGGTACTCAGCTGCCTTGTGGTCCAAAGAGACAGCAGCATATGGAAGACCATGGCCATGTGAGGCAACCTTTGGACCTGAGCACCTTGAGTGAGAGTCCTGCCTTTCTGTCCTTACTGGCAGGCAGCTTTGTGAGTCTTTCCCTTCATGACCTCCTGATTCCTCACTAACCGGGAAACAGTAACATGATGTTTTCACATAAAGTAACTTAGAAAACACACATAATAGCTTCTCAGTTAACACAAGGTGTTCTTGGGGGCAGCTGAGTACAAGAGGCGTTAGGAGAAATACAAGCAGCAGGGTTACCTTCTGATCTGTACAATGGAGTTTTGCCCAGAGCTTTGTAGTCTCAGCTACATAAGCACTTGGCAATATTGTCATTGGCCTGGTCTTGCCACCAAACACTGGCCCTTCCCATAGGGAAAACCCACCTCAGAAGAAGAGAAGCAAATATTGAGCAGCTGCAGGACAGTGGCCACTGAGATGCAGAAGTCGGTCAACTGTTCAGGGCCCTCAACAGCCCTGCAAAATCCTGGGCAGCGCCCTTGCTCCAGAGCCTTCAGGACGGGCTCTCACATGCCTGAAGAAGGAAGCAGGAGCTGCCAGCAGAACATGGACGGAGCAGGGGCATGGAAACAGGCAGCTCTGATGCTGCCAGCCCTGCCCTGCTGTGTTGCTCTTAACTCCAGGCAGAGGGTCCCCCACCCAGTGTAGGGACTAAAAGGCTCAAAAGTGCTGGGAGACTGTGTCCCCAGGAAAGGACAGGGAATCCCAGCCACCAGCCCTCCCTGCAGCCCCACACGGAGACGGGACCTGGATGAAACCTCCTCGTGAGGCACAAGAGCACTGAACTGCCACAACCAGTCTGTGGGGCAGGAAGGGTGCAGGTGAGCCGCTGGGGATGAAGGCCCCTGGGCTGACTCTGCCCCTGGCTGCAGGGACACCCAGGTCAAGGCATGCGACTTTTGGGAGCTTCAACCAAGCAACAGGGACAGGCCTAGGTCCTCGAGCCGTGGGAGACCTAAGGATCCCAAGTTTGCACCCAGTCTGAGCAACTTAGTGACTTAGCAAGACCCTGACTCAAAAACAAAAGTTAAAAAGGGCTGGGAATGTAGCCCAGAGCCCTGGCTTTAATGCCAGTGTACACCTACCCCACCCCGACAGATTTGGGGTGTAGGTAACCACCGAGGAACTAAAAAGCAGCAGCAAGCTGACAAAAGATGTTCACAGGAGAAAAGATGTTCCTGGCACAGGCACCTGGCTTCTTCCCCGTTCACCTATCTCTCCAGCCAAAAGGCCTTTTGTGGGAAAAATCTTCTAAGGAGAAAGAGTTTTTATGCTTTTATAAAGACGGAGCTGGGGCAGGAAGCGAGGAACTCAAGGCCAGGTGCTCAAGTCTCCTCCTGGCCTTGAAGGCTCCTGTCTTCAGCCACTGCCCTTGGAAAGGGTGGTGCTTCCAGGGCAGGCCAAAGGCTCCCTCGGCCTTCTTGAGTTGAACTTGGGGTCCCCATCCCACAGGGGCAGGGGACCAGAAAGAGCTCTTCTGCAGCAGCTGGGTATCCACAGTAAGTCGAGTCAGCAGTGCGTTGGTGCCAGGCTGAGGGCCCCATAGGGCCCCAGACCCATCACGCAGTGCCCTGTGGTCACAGCCTGCAAGGTGTTTGCCTTCACTTCGCTGCTGAAGCCATTTGCTAGCATGTTTTCTTCAGGTCCAGTCTGAGAGATCTAAGAGAAGAGGAGAGACCCTATGACCCCTCCCCATTCGCCCTGGGTCCGTCACTGTCTTTCAGTCCAGCCTGAGGTCACATGAGGCCCTGCATGATGAGGGACTCCTAGGATGCTTCTTCGGGGCTCCCGATGCTGAACGACCCCCAGTACTTATGGATCCTGGGAATCAGGACCTGGAACTTGGTATCGAGAGTCGGAACCTTGTAGCCAGCAGGATCCTTGGGGAATCAGTTGTTCCGGACTGCAGAGGGCTGAAGTCACCGCCAGAGGGCACCCTCCGCCTCTCCCTAATCAGTGCTAAATTTGCGAGGCGGGGAGCCTGAGAGAGCCAAACCCACCCAGGCTGTGACCTCCCTCTACCTCCCTCCCTGGGCCCACCTCACGCCCCAAGTCTGTTACTGCCCTGCCACAACTACTGCTGGAGGCTCAAGGACTGAACCAAGGAAGGGGCTGCACCTTGAGCCCCACTGGACGGCATACGGGGCCTGGGAAGAGGGTCCTGGATGGGCCTCGAGAGGACTCTGCAGAGCACCACGAGGACGGCCAAGGGCACCGGTCCCCGGGTTCTGGCTCTGACCCTTCTTTCTAGGCCATGCCTGGCCCCTTTCAGCCTCGGCCCACACCTTGCCCACCACCTTTCAGACCCTGGAGTGCTACGTTACAGGAGTCCTAGCCTCTGCTGTTTCTGCCCCAGCTTTGGCTGTGTCCTAGGGTTCAGGGCCTAGAGTCCCCGTCTTTCCCATCAGAGCCACCTCGCTAGCGCAGGAGACCCAGCAGGTGCTACCCTTGGTTGCACTCTGGCCTGCGAGCATCCCTTCCCAAATCTTAGTTTGCCCCTCAGCCTAAGTCCCAGATGCCCCAGCATGGGCCTCGTCCTTGCGCCTGTGCTCCCTGGACTCCAATCCTAGCTGTGGCCTGGTTGTGATCCCTTCCAACCCCCATCCCCTTTTCAGACACTGCAAGCGCTTACCTGTCTGGCCTGGAGCCAGCTGTGTACTCCGGAGGACTCCCCATGGTGGCCCTCTGAGCCTGAATGCTAGGCCCTTGTCCTCCCCAAGACACACAGCCCTTCATGGGCCGGGGTCCCTCATGCCGCTTTTAATCTTTCCTCTCCTGGGTCTGTGTTGGCAGCCCAGCTCATGCAGCCTCCAATAACCAGGCCAATGGGCTCCTTATGGCCACCCTCAAACCCCTGGTCCCTGTCCTTGCGAGGCTTCCTGGCAGGTGTCTCCTGGAGTGCTATTCCTGGGCCAACCCTGGAGTCCCTGGACTGGGACTCCTGCTCAGCTGAGCCTGCCTCCAGGGTCTCGCCCAGCACTTGGGTGCTTTGCCCTTGCTGCCTGCATGACTGATCAAGAGAACAGGAGCTCTGAAACCCCATCCTTCTCCGTGCCAGGAGCTGACTGCTTTGGGCTCAGTCTATGCCCTCCTCTGTTTGACACTGAGAAGTAGTCAAAGTTGTAGAGGTGAGTGAAACCAGCCTGAAGAGCAACGTCTCTAAGATTTTGTTTGTCAACAGTGTTGTGGGTTCGTAATCAATATAGGAAGCCAAGTAGCCAATTAAAATTTGAAGATGTTTTATTAGCTGAGCTCAGCAACCATCCACATAGATCCCTGTTTCAGAGCCTTAGTGAATGGTTCTGACTAGCGGTCATAAAGTGTATATACAGAGGGGAGAGAAAACAAAACACAAAGAAGAGCCGTGTAATATATCCTAATTGTCACACAGTAAAAATAAAATGTATAGTATATATCTAGTTAGTCAAACAGCTAGATCAACAGATGTCCAGCCTGTATAGTTTGTTAGACTTTTAGATGAGCAGATATCCTGCCTAAAATGTATAGGTTGCTTGTCAGATTTTTGCTGCATATATATTTGGCCACCTTTTTTCCTCTTCATTGTTTAGGGTCAGTGCTCTAGGGCAGGCCTGCTTTTACAGCCCTGGGGTCAGGTAAAATTGTTTACCATGGCAATACCTGTGCTAAGAGCCTGGGTTTAGGCCATCCCAAACAGCTCCTAAGCAGGCCACACAAGCTGTAGGAGGAACAGTGTCCCTGGAAGCCAACCAAACTATTTTCAGTTTGTGGAGATTTGTCCAGTTGACATATGTGCAGGACACTATCAGTATGTATTTTATAAAAATTACATAGAGAAAGAGCTGTTTTGCCCTGGACAAACAAACAATGGCTCTTCTGGGTCTGTGACATGTCAGGCAATGTTCTAAGTATATTGTCATGAATTCATTCACTGTTGAAATCCTTCAAAGAGGTAGTAGTTGTTCTGAAGGTGGCTTTAGAGGACGGGGAGCTAGCTCCGCAGCATAGAGGCCTGCCTGGCATGTACAAGGGCTTGAGCTGGAGCTGTGGTACAAAAAGAAAAAAAAAGCTTCCTTTGTGTAATTTTTGGTCCTTGGATTGAACCTAGAGTCAAGGTAGTGACCACCTTTGTCTTTTTTACAACTGTATTACTTTGAGGGAAGTTGCTACTGAGTTTCCTTGATTGTGCTTGCTCTTGAGGTGCTCCTGACTCAGCCTCCCAAAGTGCTTGATCACAGGGTGAGCCACTGCCCCTGTTGTGATGGCACTGTATGGATGATGCCCTTGCTAGTGAGTGCTGCAGCCTGAAGGCCAGGCTCCAAAGGCCCAGTTGCACCACGGGTGTGAGACACTGATACCAGCTACAGACAGAGCTGGGGGCCTGGTTATAGTGAGCCCTGCTGGCTCTGGGGATGGAGCTCTTGTAACTCTTCAAAAAGGCAGAGAGCTATGTCTGTTTGTAATCTCTTGTCTGCTTGTGTGTCCTTCCCTCAACTGAAAGTTGACCCAGGTCAGGGTTTGCAGTTCCCTCAGCTAGGTGGCTGAGGTAGGCTTCTTACTCTTGGAGCCCCAGTTTTGTTCCCAAACATTGTTTAATTTAATCCTCCATCAAATCTAGGAGTGAGATAGGATCCATTTCTCAGAGATAGAAATGACTCAGAGGGATTAAGGCCCTTATGGACACATAGTTTGTTAATTGAGGAATTGGAGCCAAATACAGGTCCTTAGATTCTTCATTCCCATTGCATGTAATGGGTTAAGTCACATTTTAGACTAAAAATGTAAATCTTGTCCTTACTGTTGTAAATGTATACTCACTGTTCTAAGTTGTTTAGTACATAGGGCTGTTACTTGCTGTTTGCTAGATAAAATTCCTGCCTAACCAATCCCTGTAAACAAAGTCAGACTACAGAGATGACTTCAAAAGGACACTAAAAGGGGCTCTAACTTCTTGTAACCTCCAGGCTATGCAAGGCTGCTTGCAGGTCCTCAGACACAAATTCACCAGAAACTGAAACAAAAGCCCCAGCAAACTCAGTTTGAGTAGTGGTCACAGTGACTCTGAAAGCCTTATTTTGTGTCAGACAGTGAATTTGCTTATCAAACTCAATGTGGTTCCAGGCTTTAAAACCCCTCCCTGCTTCCTGGGCTAGCCGCCTTTTCTATCCTCTCCTGAGTGAGAGCTGATGGAAGCCCTGAGCTCAGTAATAAATGGCTTTCTGAATTCCAGTCTGGTGACCTGGTTCGTATTCTGAGCAACCCATAGCAAGAGGCAGGGGTCTGAGTTCAACCTCCGGTTCCACCAAAAAAAAAAAGAGAGAGAAATGACTGATACTTATGAAGAAGAACCCAGTGGGAGAGAGCTCCAACAGAGCCCTCCCTACGCCCATGCTCTGCTTTTTCTTCCTTGCTGGGTCTCTGACTCCAGCATCATTCTGTATCTGTTCTGGCTTGGCTGCCTTGGACAGGCAGAACAGTTCAGATCTGGTGCAGCTGAGCAGGAGGCCAGGTTACTCGAGTGTCTGCTCTTCTTTCCACAGGACTTGACACCATTGCACCAAGGGATGAATCACAGTGTTTTGACTCCTCCCTTCACAGCATTCTCCATGGTGTGGATGACCTATGTTGAGGGTCCTGAGGGAATGGAGGGTGCCCCTGTGTTGGGGGCTGTGCTTTGGAAGTGGAAGGAGAGAGTTGTGCTGATGCCTTAAAGCTAGGGGGCAGCACAGCCTTATCTGTGGCTGGTCTGGGAGTCCTGCTTTCTGGTCCCGTAGGCCTGGCCTGTTGGGGCGAGAAGAGGAGACAGCTGGAGATCTCCCTAGATTCCCTTGGGTCCAGCCTCCTTGTTGACTCTGGATGCTTTCAAGGTCTCTTACAGTGGCCAAGATAACATCTAAAATATTAGCTAGTGCTAAGCTGCCCTTCTCCTTTCAGTCTTCCTGATGACAAAAAAACATTTCTTGAAATAAGGTAGCCATGTCCTTTCCCCTTTTATATGTTTTATTTCAGGTGGCACATAGCAGAGGACAAAAATGGGAGAGAAAAGACTAGGGCTGAGTCTCTTAGGTGCCTGCTTCCCTGCAATGCAGTTTGCTCTTCTGAGATGACCCCAGCCTGCCTCCTCTCCGTGTCCCCTAGCACCAGGTTGTCAACACTCGGATCAGGCAAAGTGCTCTTAGAAATGACCATGTTTTTCCTTGACTCCTGGTTGATTGGCCTGGAGCACAGCCAGGCACTGGGCAGTGCCTGGAAGAGAGCTCCACTGTGGCTAGATTGAGCAGGGGTGACAACTTGACACTAAGTCTTTCTTCTGGCCATGAGGGAAAGGAAGCCAGCTGCCCACAGGTGGAAGCCTGATTCTCCCACCTGCTTGGGAAGGAGCAAAATCCTTGACCAGTGTGAGCTCCTCAGTGACAGACTTTGTCTCCTGACTAAAGCACCACTAAAGCCCTTCTGTGCACCTGTGACCTCCCTGCAGCCCAGTGAAGTGCTTCATGTGCCATGACTGATTGGCCTTGGAGTCGGTCACCCACTTCGCACAGCTGTACATTTTGCAGGTATGTCCAGTGGCCATGGCACAGGTACCCCCACAATGCATGCCACCTCCTAAAAGCCTGCCATCCACCCCTGCATCCTGCAGCCCTGCTTTTTCCAGGGAATGATAATTGCTCCTTACTGGAATTTGTGCCTGCCCTATACACTGCATGTGGTTGGGAACTATTGGATAAATGGCCCTCAGGAGGACATGTGAACCCAGCTCAGTCAGGCAACAGCAGAAACGAAAGCAGTGGCCGAGGGAAGCTGCTGTGGAGAAGGCTCGGAGGAAGCTGAAGTTTCAAGGCCATTGGTGCCCTGAGCTACAGGGTTATAGGCCTTCAACAGTAGCAGTAGGGAAGGGAAGTACTGAGGGATCCTGTACCAGTGACATTTCCGGCAGCTTGGATAGAATGCTCAACACCCAGGGCCTAAAGGAAAGGAGGCTTCATTTGACTCTGATTTTAAAGGGATTCAGTCCGCAGCCAGCTGCCTCCAGGACAAGAGCGTCACGGGAGAAAGGCTTGATGGAGCAGAGTTCACCCCATGGCAGGGAACAGAGGGAGAAGGTGTCTGGGTTACCTTTATCTTCTCCAAAATACTAACACCCAAAATTAAAGAAGGAGGGGTTTACATAGCTCACAGTTTGTGGAGGTTTTAGTTCGCACTGGGCTGGCTGCAAGGCAGGGTGCATTGCACAGGGGAACAGTTCAAGGAGGCAGAAGACAGCAAATCAAACAAAAGCAAAAAGAGTTGTGGGAGAAGCAAGGCTTTTTCCTCCTTTACATCATAAAGGGAGGTGCAGCACCCACCATCTCCCTTCCCTCCTGCCCAGGATGAGAATGTTTACCAAGCGAGCAACCTGGCTCCATGCTGAGTGCCTAGTTAAACTTCGAAACTTAAGTTGACACAATATAACCACCTAGCACCGGGGAAGGCGCACCCTTGGTGAGGTTCCTTTTCCCAGCAGCAGCTTCCTAACCGGCATTTAGTTATGAGCTCATGAGGGGATGAACCTGCCGATGAACAGCACCCACCTTTGACCAAAAGCCCTGCCTCTGAACGCATCGGATATGTAGCTCTAAACCACAGCAGAAAACATGAGTAAAAAACGTGTCACCTGAGGCTGGAGAGCGGGCAGCAGGGCATCCGTGTCTGCATTTTAGAGTTCAGAGGTCTAAATCTGGGCAGCCCCAAGGCTAGAGTAAGCAGGGTGTTCGTTCACCCAGAAATAAAGGCTGACGCAGTCAAGACAAATGCAGGGCCCCTGAGTGGAGGGGTCTGTGGCCTTGAAGGCTGGCTCTCAACTTAGACATTGGGTTGCTAGGGCTCCTTGAGCCCTCTCTGCAGGCTGGGGTGTCTTGGAGGCACCTCCGGAAGAGCTGGTGGAGCCTGAGCAGGCACGCAGTGACGTTCCCCACCCTAGACCTCCACCCTAGGCAGGAAAGCCACCTTTGCGTTCAGTCCATCGGTGCCCAGCTCCCAGCACCCTGCATGTGCCCGGTTCCTGTGAGCTGTGGGAGCAGACACGGCTGGAATCGGCCTTGCCCTCTGGGATTTGCAGTGGTTACAGAATGGGAATTAGCACTAGAAAGCCCAGCTGAGGAACCAGATCCTGGCTTTGCACTCAGTCCTGATTGTCACAGCCACGTGACATTCACCTTACTCAGCCTGAGTTTTTCTCTCTTAGAACTGGAGAGCACCTGAACCATATCCTTTCCCAAGGAGGCAAGAATCCCAAAGGACCCCGAGTTGTCTGAAGCAGTGATTCTTACCCATGGTCACTGGGGATCACGTAGAATTTCTGAATCTAGATTACGGACTCCTGGGGGATTCTGAGCAAAAGAAATACGTGAAATTAATCAAAAAGTGTGTTTGAGATTCATAATGAGTCAAATGGCACTAAAATTCACCCCCAACATGCTGCACTAAGGCAACACACATAGGGGATCAGGGAAGACGTTGGGAGTGGGCGTGGGCCGCCGTTGCGCCTCTTAATTGTCTAACTGTCCAAGTGAGGCTCATTTATTTTACCCTTTCTGCAGCTACACAGCTTGCCTAAAGCTCTGCCTTGGCCCCTGGGTGACCTTAGAGTTTGCCTAGGGATGTGGAACTCAGTTCAATTCTGGAGACCAAGCAGGAAGCTGAATGTTTGGAACAACAGGTGGTGTGGACAGAGTAGGAAGATTTATGGGGAATAAGAATAGGGAGTAGGGATGAGGAATGACTAGCTCCTGAGGTACAGAAGGGGTCCCAGGTGGGTTACCCCTTCGTATAGTTTTGCATTTTAGCTTCTTCACACCCCTGCTTAGCCCTTACTCTCTCATTTTTGCAACACTGTTTTTACAGCTCAGTTTCTTAGTGATGATATAAGTAAGGGGGTATGTGTCGATTCTGGGCCTGGGGTGCAACTCAGGGGGCAGAGTTGACTAGTATATTCAGGGTCCTGGTCTTCACCGTTCATACTCACTTTCAGAACAAAATGAAAAGAAATTCCCTGACTCAGCCTGGGTTTTAACCCTGACTTTTTATTAGCTTTATAACACTTTGTAAGTTATTTAGTCCGTGACACATTTCCCTCATCTGTGAACTGAGGAACATAATGTTTACTATTTCATAGGATTGTGAGAGAAGAGAAACACCTGTGATACAGATGTCAGCAACGCTGGTATATATGAAAGCTAGCCGCTGTTATTCAGGCCTTGGTGTAGCCCTGTCTGAGCACATCGCCATTGCTGACACAGGTGTTGGTAAATCATACTTGCTGCTACAGTTTACTGTCAAGAGGATTCAGTCAGTGCGTGACCTCACTATTGGTGTAGAATTTGGTGCTCAAATGACAAAAAGTGATGGAAAACAGGTAAACCTCCAAATCTAGAAAACTGTAGGGCTACAGTCCTTTCTTTCCATCACAAGTTTGTATTACAGAAGTGCTGCTGTGGTTTTTCTAGTATAATATCATTGCAATTCTAGTTCCAACACGGTCATTCTGCTTTTTGGAAATAAGAGTGACTTAGAATCTAGAAGAGAAACACAAAAGAAGGGGAAGTTTTTGCATGAGAGCATGGGTTTATCTTCATGGAGACTTCTGATAACACTGCTTCCCATGTAGAAAAGGAATTTATTAATACAGCAAAAGAATTACAAAAAATCCAAGAAGGTGTCTTTGACTTTAATATTGTGGCAAATGGCATTAAAATTGGCTCCCAGTGCGCTGCTCCTAATGTGACACATGCAGGCTATCAGGCAGGACAGCAAGGTAGAGAGGCTGCTATTAAGTCTCTGCCAGGCTTAAAATAAAAACCAGAGAACTAGAAACATGATCAGAACCAGAAGCAGTGGAGGAGACCTTAGAACTCATGTACTGTTTAAATAGCCAGATCTGAATCCACCTGCAGCAGAAGCCATCATTCTCTGGGTCTTGCTTGGCTCTAACAAGGCCAAGATGCACCGGGTGTCACATGGGTGGAGGTGATAGATTAGATGCACTTGCTTCTGCTGTGTTGAGCTCTCTTGGGGGTGTATAGGAAGAACAGGAGTTAGGCTGGGGTTAAAGGAAAGTAGAGTCCTTCTATCCTCCATCAGAAGGGGCAGAAGTAGACCATTTCGTGCTTCCAGCTCCCTTTTGACTCTTCTGTTCATTTACTCCAACCTCACAGCCTTCACCTGGGGAGAGACCTACACCTTGGTAGTTTTTCTCTTCCTTTGCAGTGAAGAAAAGGAAGAGAAACTACACTGGAAGAATGGGAAACTATCTTACCCTGTGAGTGTCAAAAAGAGATTTCTTCCCAGCAATGGGCAGCTCTCTTCTGCCATGTTTTCTCATAAGTCAGTGTGTGGACCCTATAGATTGCAGTAATCTCTGAAACAGTGCATCTTGGTTTTTGCTGCTGTGTTTGTGTTTCAAAAGGTTCTCTTTCTCTCTTTCTCAGTGGTAGTGAAGATTTAGTCCAGAGCCTTTGCATGAGCCTGCATCTCTGGTTCCCTTTTCTTTAATTAACTAGAGACAGGGTACTCCTGAATTCCCCAGGCATAGCTTGACATTGCCATCTTCCCAGAATACTGGAATTACAAGTGTACACCACCACATATGTCTCAGAAAGGGCATGGTGTGATTTGGTACTAATTGTCCTTTGATCTGACTTCACAATTCATTCAGCAGTGATAGTCCTTGGTGTTGAATCTCTGTAGTGTACAACTTTACCAGTTGAACTTCAGTATTTGCTTGATGTGTGGACATGTAGGATAAGCCAGCCAGGAAACTAGAAGTACATCTCATTCTTGCCAGTGAGGGCTGCATGGGGGACTGAATGTGTAGGAGACTGAGGTCAGAGGCTCTGGAGAGAGTAAAAAGCTTCCACTTGGTGTGGTTATGCAGCATGTTCACTCCACAAGTGCACACAATTGACAGTGAATGTGTAGGCTAATCGAGATTCAGCAGTGTTTCTGAAGACCTTACGTGGCCCTCATGAGGGTGCGAAAGCCTAGTATTGTGTAATTGTTTTCAGGACCCAAGGTTTCGGATAAACTTGCTCTTTGTGACTATGGATCAAGGTACAGGTTTTCTCCTAATCAGACCTGTACTACTTCCAGGGGAGAAAGTGTGGTTAGAATATTAAATAGAATGTCCCTTGTAAGCCACCAAACTCAGAGTCTGCTTGTTAGATCATGAAGAGGAAGGTGAAGGGAATATGAAGCAGGCAATGGTTTTTGATATTGTCAGCAAATAAAGTACAGTCACAAAAATACATCTTCTACTTTCATTTTCATCATCAATAATCCTGATGAGAATTTAAGTAGAAAATGGATCTCAGATAGGCCAGGGATATAGCTCAGACGCAAAAGCACCTGCATGGCAAGCATAGGGTCCTGAGTTCAATTCCCACTCTCCTACCCAAAAGAAAAGGAAAAGAGTCTCATAATTTTATATAGCCTGTTTAGTTCTAATGAATAGGCTCTGCTTTCATTCTGATAGGTTAATATTGTAAATATAGGCTGGAGAGATAGCTCAGTGGTCGAAGTGACTGCCTGGAAAGCACAAGGACCTGAGTTCAATCCCTGATACCACATAGCGATATATGTGCACCTGTGTTTCTAGCAGCACAGTTTGTGAAAGCCCAATCTTGGAAACAACCAAGATGCCCATAACCTGAGAAATGCATGAAAAAAGATGTGGTATTTTTACACAATGGATTATTACTCAGCTATAAAGAATGACAAACTTGAACCATTTATATTTAAGTGGATGCCACTTGAAGATATACTCATAGGTAACATAAGCCAGACCCACATGTGTAAATGTTGTATAGTCTCCTTAGTGTAAGAACTCAAAGGAAGAAATAAAAGTAGAAAGGTATAACACAGTTAAAGGAAAGTGAGAAATTAAGGATTAAACAACAAAGAAAGGCCAAGGAGAAAAGTTAGGAAACATGAGAGGTGCAAAACCATATATTTATATGCACAAGATGGTTAAGGCAATGATCCTGAGAATCTTCAACAGGTTTTTGAAACTAGCAGTTAATTGGTAGGATTCTCACCTTGACTATATATGCTGATACCTGTGAACTAAGAAACTGCACTGAAGATAGCAACGTGTAATAGTAGGTTCCCGCTTTGAATGTCTGTCATTCTGGTCTTCTAAATATGCACTACTTGTCATGTCAAACCTATTACCTCCACATTGTCTCTCAAGTAAATGTTTGTTTAAAAAATAAGGTAATAAATGAAAACAAGAAACAAGAAAAAAATGTCATAGGCCTGTCCTGCTACAATGTTATATATGGTTAGATTCCTAAATTTCTGTGTAAAAATATGTAATTGTTTATTTCTATTTTTTAAAATACTTTTTATTTTTTTCACATTCTGTAGGGATTTAAAGTTTAACATGTCAATACTTGATGGAAAATACATGTTCCATGTTATGTCCAATATGTTTGATATTCAGACAGGTTAAGCTCAACTGTGTATTTTATAGGGTAATAACATCATTAAGCTTCACTTCTGGAGGGTTAACAACCTAAGTTTGCAAACCAAAAATTAAAGAAAAAGAAGAGTTGCAAGGACAGCCAACATTTTGGCCCTAGACTTTCAAGATCAGTGAGGACTCAGGACATAGAAGAACCTGTACTGTAATATCCTGTAATTCAATTATGTCCCAAATTTTCTGATCCAGGAGATTATGGGGGCACAGAGGAAAGTGATTCATGATGTAGAGTATCCCTAAGGAGAGTCACATGGAGAAAAAACATTTTCTCAGGCTTTCACAGAGAGCAAATTGGTTAGGCAGTGCTGTGACTCATCCACATGGCTGACATGACAAACTGCAGTACAGAGTTTCATGGTAAATCCTGAGAGGATTTGACTGACTTTGTCAGATACAAAAGTTACATTTCTTGCTACATAGGTCTTGCTTTATCTTGGTCTTACCCATCCAGCAGAAAAGTATAAAAATGAGTTATAAAAAGTAAAACCATATTAATATGCTGAGCTGTAAAAGGCTCAAGTCAACAACTTCTAACTTTACTAGTTGTATGCATAACCCATTACTATTAAGGACTATTGAGCTATAATGGATTGTTTTGCTGAATTCATACACCTATAATATTTAAATGGCAACGGAATACCCATCTCTGACAAAACTAAACAATCAAAGGGGATACAAGTGAAGGACCAGTTTGTGTCTGTACATACAAAATAGTTAAGATAAATATAGAAGTACTTTCTCTTAATTCAATGAGAAGAAAATTTTGTACTAAAAGCGTTTGGATAGGATACTTTGTCTGTATCTTGTACTATGAATAACCACTACAAAGACAACAATATGCAGCATATTAATTATTGAAACTTTCCTATTAATTAGTTTTGAAAGTGTCTCATTGCTATTTGTTTCTCAATAAAATTAAAAAAAAATCCCTGGTGCCACACAAAATATGAGTCCACGCTGCTGGACCAGAAAGTGGATGAGGTGGCACTTCCCTGTAATCCTTGTGCTGAGGAGGCTGAGACTGGAAGAACTCTACGAATCTGAACTATGTAGAGAGATACTTGTCAGATAAATAAATATCTTTTTCTAAAAAACTTCAATTCAGTATTCCTTTATTAGGTGTAGCTTATAATTTGTCGTTATTTACATAGTTGCCCCAATACATGAATGCTCATTGCTGTACATGTCTATGACATTACCTGTGGTCATGTTTCATAGTTGGAATGTTGGAATACAAGATTAGTTTTACTGTACTTAATTGTGATACATAATTGTTAATTGAAAAACCTGCTGGTCATCAAATTAGTGTGAATACTGTGAATATTAGCTCAATTTGATAAAGTCAGTTTACTATAAATAATCATATGAAGTACGCCTGGGATCAAACAGTAACACCTCCCCCCAGTGTTAACAAAACCTGCTAAAATTATTAGAATGTAAACTGTGTGAACTCTGGAAATTAGCCAAACACTGATAGTAAGTCAAAAGCATTTATGAAAGAAAAACTGCTGAATGTTGCTAAGAACTGCAAGCTTTGTGGTGTTTTAACTTATTCTAGTCTCTTGTCTCAGTCCACAGATAATGCAGGCTGGGAGGCAAAGAATGAAATGTACATTCTCAGCCGGGCATGGTGGCACATGCCTGTAATCCCAGCACTCGGGAGGCTGAGGCAGGAGGATTGTTGTGAGTTCGAGAGCAGCCTGAGCTACAAAGTGAGCTTAAGGCCAGCCTGAAGTGCATAGTGAGACCCTGTCTCAAAAAGACAAGAAAAAAAAAAAAAAAGAAAAGAAATGTACATTCTCAGTACCAAAGGCCCAGACTAGTCTCTCAGCTTCTTTGCTGAATTAGTAACATTATTTGATTTGTCTGATGATCCTGTGGTCCGGTGGGCAAGGTTTGTCTTTATTTGACCCGACTCAAGCTTGCCCAATGCCAAAAGCCTTTCTTGAATAGGCACTGACTGAAAATATTTGCAGGCAAGCATTTGATTTGTGATACCAGAGATAGGGGTTAACAGTCGAGAACACAGTAAATCAAAGGGCTTATAAGAAAAAAAAA
>PVKA01025444.1:0-33001 GCA_004027165.1 Ctenomys sociabilis | reverse complement strand
CTTGGCAAGCGCAAGGACCTGAGTTCAATCCCTGGCTCCACAAAAAAATAAACAAATAAAAAGAAAGAAAAAGGGCCCAAATAGCTCAGTGGATTAAAGCACCTGCTGGGCTGGGGAGATGGCTCAGTAGAATAAGCACTTGCCTGGCAAGCACAAGGGCCTGAGTTTAATCCCCAGTTCTGCAAAAAAAAAAAAAAAAGCACCTGCTGAGGCCGACTCAGTGCAGCCCCGCCCCCGGGACGTACTGAGATGGCGGTTGAGACTGGGCGTAGTGATGCGTGCTTGTAATCCCAGCTCTTTGGGAGGCCGAACACAGGAGCATCACTGAGTCTGATCTACATAGTGAGACCTTGTAGACCCTTTCTAAAATACAAAAGAAAAATAAAGGAGCAGTATTTGTATATAAATTACACCCACTCCATTTGTGTACTCACTTCATCATGGGTGTCAGGCCCAGGGCTTCACACAGCTGCATCCCCAGCCCTTCTCATCTTTATTTTGTGCCAGCATTTATCTGACTCAGTTACCCAATTTGTCCTTGAACTTGAGATCCTCCTGCCTCTGCCTTCTGGAGTACTGGAATGACAGGGATGCCCCACTATGCCCCGCTCCCATCCACTTGAAACATGTCTAGGGGCCAGGTGTGGTGGCGCCTGCCTGCCATCCCATCACTTGGGAGGCTGAGGCAGGATGGTCATTGCAAGTTTGAGACCAGCCTGGGCTACCAAGTGAGCTCAAGGCTGATCTGAATTACACAGCAAGACCCTATCTCAAAAAGACAAAAAAAAAAAAAAAATCTCTCTAGGGCCCTTGAAGGCTTAACAGGGTTCGAATGCTGTGTGTTTTTATTTTGCGGATAGAGGAGAGCACAGTCTGTCAGGGCGGACACCATATTTTTCCCACGAGGCTTTGGCTCACTGTGGTTGAATGGTGGTCCGGGCCCCTGTGGTGGAGGTGGCTGGCTGTGGTGGACTTCCCCCCTCTGCTCCTGGGCTCTGTGGCATCATGTTGACAAGCATCTGTTGTTGGCACCTATGAGCTTCCCAGGTCTGTGACCCAAGGACAGAGTCAGCTACACCAGTGGCTGCCATGAGGAGGTCCAGGCAGAGAACGTGTGTAGGCCCAGGACTTTTTGTTTGTTTGTTTATTTTTTGGCAGAACCGGGGATTGAACTCAGGCCTTTGTGCTTGCCAGGGAAGCACTTATTCCACTGAGCCATCTCCCTGGCCCCAGAGCCCAGGACTTAGGGGACACAGACTCAGGATGGGGTCCAGGGGCTTTGCAGGGTGGTGGGATTGGGGAGGAAGTGTTGGGCTATGCCCCAAGGGCCTAGGAGCCCAAACCAGGGAAAGCAAGGTGGCCCACTGCGGGGGCAGTGGCAGGGGATGCTGGAGCTGGTGCCAGGAGTGCCCAGGCCAGAGGCAGGAGACACGAGGCTTGGGGTGTATACATCAGGCAACATGCTGGGGGGCTTTGAAGGGGTGCGAGGTGTGATGCAGGAGACAGGGTCATGCTGTTGTCTGGGTGGCAGGGGGTCCTGGTCACAGTCATGGTGAAAGGCCAGAGAAGGGCCTTTGGAGAGAGATTGGGGGAAGGTGGACCAGACCTGGGTGTTGAGGACAGAGGAGAAACCCAGCATGGTGCTGCACTCCTGCAATTCCAGCCCACAGAAGCCTGGGCGGGAGGCCCGCCATGAGTTCCAGGCCAGCCTGGGTTGCATAGTGAGTTCAAGGCCAGCCCGAAAAACTTATTGGGACTCTGTTTCTAAAACAAATGAACAACAACAAAGGGCAAAGTCACAGCCACACTCTCTGGCCCAAGACTAATTCCAGGGACATGGGAGGCAGAGGCAGGAGGTTTCCACGTTTAAGCCCAGACTGGGCAATTGAGTGGGCCCCTGTTTCACAACGAAAGAAAACTTACAGTGCTGGGGGTGCAGCTGTGGCAAGTCGCTTGTGTGCTGTGTGATGCCCCGGGGTCAGTTGCCAGCAGTAAGGAATGCACAGGTGATGAGGGCCAGCCAGGTCCGCCGTGTGGAAAGCAGGAGTGTGGGGACACAGCCATTGCTCAGGACGGAGTGCCACCTGCAGGGTCCCCCAGGGTTCTGCCCCCTAGCTCTAGGACCTTGCATGCATCCAGCAGGCAGAGGGAACAGGGGCTCCCATCCCTTGTTGGCCCAAACCAGATGTCACTTGTGCCCTAGGGCAGGACTTAGAATTAGGATCCATGAGTCAGTGACAGACACTGCTTCAGTGTGGGGTCCTGTGCACCTGCTGCTGTCACCTGTCCTTCAGAGTAGAGATGGGCAGGAAAAGCTCAGGGGAAAAGTGTGACACGTTCCTGCCAGACGCCCCCAGACTCACTAGCAGGGGACACAGGCCCAGGCCAGCCTGGGAAGTCCGAGGCCATCAGCTCCTTCAGTCTCAGGGGAGCTCTGCCACCGCTTCACTGTAGCTCTGCAGCCCCCTGGTGAAGACCTTCTTTGCTTTGCGGAGACAGGGTCTTGCCAGGTAGTTCAGGCCAGCCTTGAACTCACAGTGATCCTCCAGTCTCAGCCTCCTGTGAGCTGGGGTCCCAAATATTTTCTTTTCTGGTACAGGGAATCTAACTTAGGACCTTACATTTGCCAGGCAGGTGCTGCGCAGCTGAGCTATCTGCCCGGCTTTGTTTTGGAGCGGCTCTAGCCGGGTGGCTCAGGCTGGTCCAAAACTTGAGATGCCCTCGGACATCCCAGTCTCGGCTGAGCACCCGGGCTGTGCTGGGCTCCCCCAGGGAGAACTCGGATGTCGTCGTCGTCAGGGGGCCCCTGACCCCAGCCCACACACAGGTCCCTGTTCTGGCTAGCAGTGACCTCTGCAGAGGTGCAGCCGTCCTGCCGGGGCGTGGCCCCTGCGCGGCGGGCTGTAAGGACCCTGTGGCTAGTTCCTCCGTGAGTGCCTGTGGCCGCGCTCACCCGGGGCCAGGCTCCAGGGAGCCGGTGGACAGGCATCCTGCAGGGGTGGACCTGAGCCTGGCGGGGGCAGGGCGATGTGGCCCCTGTGTGTGTGTGTGTGTGTGTGTGTGTGTGTGTGTGTGTCCGTCCGTGGGGAAGGGGGTGCTGCAGGATGCTGGACCCTTGGGACTGCAGGGGGCAGGGGACAGCTACCAGGTGGCAGCGCGCGCCCTGGCCTGTCGGTGGGCGCCGGGGACCGAGGCAGGAGGCTGCTGGGGAGGGGCGGAGGCCAGCCCGGCGGAGGAGACCCCACCTCAGGCGCGCGCCGGGCTGCCTGCCCGCCTGCCCTCACGCTGCCTCTCCGTGTCGTGTCTCCGCAGAAGGCGGGCGGCGGCCTGCGCCAGTGGAAGCGGGTGTACGCCACGCTGCGGGCACGCTCGCTCTGCCTGAGCAAGGAGCGGCGGGAGCCCGGGCCGGCGGCGGCGGGGGCTGCGGCGGCCGGCGCAGGTGAGGAGGAGGCGGCGGCGCCCGTCTGCATCGGCTCCTGCCTGGTGGACATCTCCTACAGCGACACCAAGAGGAGGCACGTGTTCCGGCTGACCACCGCTGACTTCTGTGAATATCTCTTTCAGGCTGAGGACCGCGATGACATGCTGGGCTGGATCAGAGCGATCCGGGAGAACAGCAGGGCCGAGGGCGAGGTGAGCCGGTCGCCCCCAGGCCGGTGGGCAGGGCAGCGGGGGCGGTGGGCAGAGCCGCACGTGGGGCGGGGCACTGATGGCGCCTTGCTTCCTCTCTCCCCAGGACCCCGGCTGTGCCAACCAAGCTCTGATCAGCAAGAAGCTTAATGATTACCGCAAAGTGAGGTAATGCCCAGCCTCGGTGGCAGCTCGGGCTGCGGGCGGGGCAGAGCTCGCCCCTGGGCCTGGCGCCTGGGTGTGGGGCTGCCTGCGACCCACACCGCTCTCCTCTCTTCCTCCACAGCCACGGCTCTGGGCCTAAAGCCGAGTCCTCCCCCAAAGTCTCTCGTGGCCTGGGGGGGCTCAAGTCCGAATTCCTCAAGCAGAGTGCAGCATGGGCCCTCAGGACCCAGGAACAGCCTGCAGGGAGCAAGGGTAGGTGGTGGCCTGGACCAGGCACATGTGGCCTGTGAGGTCTTGGGGCTGGGAGGGCCTGCAGCCTGATTCTCCAGCGACACTCTTGGCCCTGGAGTCTGCAGGTGGCCCTGGAGGAACCTGGCCCTCCATATACTTCTGGCTGTGTTCCTTTGGCCACAGCTGAATGTGGCTTTTGTCTCCATGTCACAGTGTAGCCCTGGGACCCACAGCAGCCCTGGAGGGCCTGGAGCCACTTTCTGTGGTGTAGGCACCCCTACTTTGGGTTTCTGCTGGGGACAAGTGCTACTGGTGGGGTCCCTGCTATGTCCTATCCAAAGTGGCCACTTACCCATCCTCTCTGCCCCTCCCACCCTAGATGACAATATGGCTGCCCCCAAAACCCCCTGGGGCATCAACATCATCAAGAAGAACAAGAAAGCCGCCCCAAGGGCCTTTGGGATCCGGCTGGAGGAGTGTCAGCCTGCCATGGAGAACCAGGTGGGCTTCTGCTATCCCTGGGTGGCTGGGTGGGCTAGCGGGGAGACTGAGACACTCAGGCTGGGGCTGCAGGACACAGCCCGAGCCCACTAGGATGAGGAACAAAGGTGGCAGGGTCACTCTGTCCCCCTCACACCTGCCTGCCTGTCCCCAGCACGTGCCACTGATTGTGGCTGCCTGCTGTCGAATCGTGGAGGCCCGGGGGCTGGAGTCCACCGGTATCTACCGTGTGCCAGGCAACAACGCCGTGGTGTCCAGCCTTCAGGAGCAGCTCAACCGAGGGCCCAGTGACATCAACCTGCAGGATGAGGTGCGTATGGCCGAGCCTTGGCCAAAAATTTCGCTTTTCGGATACAAGGCCAACTCAGAACTGCTTTAGATGCTTATTTTTTCTTTGCCATGCTGAGGAGCAAACCCAGGGCCTCTGCACACCAGGGCCACGCCTCACAGTAGAGCTGTAGCCACTCAAAGTCTCTTTGTAGCGTGGAAGCACACAGCCGTGGGGCCGTGCAGAGACAGGTTCAAGCTGGGTCAGGAGCACGGCCTGTGGACCCTGGGTCAGGCCAGTGCAACAGGCAAGGCTTCCAAAAGGACCAGATGCTCTGGAAGGGGTCGGGCGGAGGTGGCTTGGGGGAGAGCTGACAGCCCCACCTTAAGCATTTGTAGCTGGGGGCTCCCTTCAGCAGCACTGCAGTTGAAAGTCTGTAGCCAGGCATGGTGCATGCCTGTCATCCTAGCACTGGGAAGGCTGAGGCAGGAGAATCACTAATTTGAGCCAACCCTGGCACCTTAGTAGCCACATTCTGTCTCAAAATGAAATTTAAAAAAAGGGTGGGGATGAAGTCCTTTAGTTCCTAGCACCAGAAAGAGAACAAAGTTTAGAGCAGGGCTAGCGGTTCTCAAATGGTGGGCAGGGCGGGACCCCTGCTCCGCTATGGTATCTTGGGATTTCACATATGGTTCTGTGTGATAGAAGAAGCTCTGATGAAAAGGAATTGCCTAGAAAGCCATAAACCTGACGTCCTTCTGTGATAGTCACTGGCTGTAGGCACTAGGGAGAGGAGGCAATGGGTGCAGGAGGGAGAGGTGCTGGGAGAAGGCTGGGAGGGTGCCTTTGATCAATTGAGGGGCCTGTCCAGGAGGGCTGTCCATGTGGGGACATGGCATAGCCCAACCCCAAGAGAGGTGAAGATGGACACCTGCTTGGCTGGGGAGGGTGACACTGCAAGCCACTGGACACACTCTGGTGGATGACAGGGAGCTAGGGTGGTTTCTTGAGACAGGGTCTCCCTGTGTAGCCAAGGCTGACCTCAAAAACTCAGTGGTGATTCGCCAGTCTCAGCCTTCTGAGGGCTAGGATTATTGCTCATGTCACCACCCAGCCCTTCTGTTTTTTTTTTTTTTTTTTTGTCTTTTTTGAGACAGGGTCTCACTGTGCAGTTCAGGCTGGCCTTAAGCTCACTTTGTAGCTCAGGCTGGTCTCGAACTCACAACAATCCTCCTGCCTCAGCCTCCCTAGTGCTGGGATTACAGGCATGCGCCACCACGCCCGGCTAGCCCTTCTGTTTTGACACAAAGTCTCACTAAGTTTTCAGAAGGCAACTAAAGGTTGTTCTGCTTCATTCCCAGAGGCCTGATGACTGCGGATGTCAGAGCCTAGAGTAGGGGCTCAGGTGCTGGGAGGCCCTGGGCCATGTTGAGGGAGCTGCACCCAGAAGGGAGAAGGGACCGAGCCCTGACAGAAGTGGGATTGGAACAGCTTTCAGAGGAGGCAAAGAAAGCGTGCGTCAGGAGTGGCCCTGTTGGGTTGAGTCAGGACCTGGGGGAGGGGCGGACACATCTACACATGAGTCCCGCTGTGGGGTGCCAGGGCAAGCCAGGGTACTGCGATCTTCAGCAGCAAGGGTGCTGAGTCGAAGCTGCAGAGCCACAGGATCCCTCCCTGAGGTGTGGGGTAATGGCGCCCTCTTGTGGACGCAAAGGGCAGCAGCCACCCATTCTGCGGCTCTTCCGGACCTGCATGCAGTTCTTGGTGCCAGGATGGTGTGCTGTTAGCCCCATCCTGGCCTCTGTGCCCAGGAGAAAAGTGCAGCCAGCACCAGGGCCGGGTGACCAGACAGCAGGCATGGTGGCTGCAATGGCCGAGGCTTCCAGGTGCGAGGGCGGTGTCCATGGTGCCACCTGGGGTGGTAGGGCTGGGTCCTCACTACGCTGTCTCTCCCCAGCGCTGGCAGGACCTCAATGTCATCAGCAGCCTGCTCAAGTCCTTCTTCCGGAAGCTGCCCGAGCCTCTCTTCACCAATGGTAAGTGGGGGGCAGAAGTTGGACACCCCACTCTGCCTGGGATTGAACCCAGGACCTGCACCTTGAGCAACACCTCCAGCCCTCTTCATTTTTTAATTTAATTAATTAATTATTTTTGATACAGAGTCTTCCATATGGCTCAGGTTGCCCTCAAACTCACAACAGTCCTGCCTCAGCCTGGGGTTCTGCTAAGTGGCAGAGCCCCAGGATCTCTCCCCGAAGTGTGAGGTAATGACGCCCTCTTGTGGACACAAAGTACAGCAGCCACCCACAGGCCTACATCCCCATGCCTGGTTCTGGCCAAAAAACCTTTTAATTTGGTTATTGGTTTTGTTTTGCTTTGTTTTTTTAAACAGGGTCTCACTATGTAGTCCAGGCTGGCCCTGGACTCACTATGTAGCTTAGACTGTCCTTAAACTCACAGCAATCTTCCTGCATCAGCCTCCTGAGTGCTAGGAGCTGGCATTTCGGGGTATTTCTAAAACACAAATGCACACAAGAGCCTTCGATAATGCGGAGGGGAACAGAGTGCACTGCACAGGCCAGGTCTGTCTCTCACGCTGCCCCCTCCCCCCGTGTGACCCCTGCTGACATCGTCTCCATTGTCTCTCTCTCTATTGCTCCCTGGGGCACGGCTGTCACAGAGCAGAGGCGCAGAGAGGTAGCGTGGCCAGCCCAGGTCCCACGGGCCCGGGTGGTAGGGTGATCACGCAGGCAGTGCCTGTGGCTCCTTCCCCAGCCTCTGCGCCTGGTGGGGGCGCTGGCCCTACCGGGGTCTGGCTGACTTGGAGTCATAGGCCTGTGAGGCTTATCTAAGGCCATCAGGTGATGATGTCCCCTGCTGTGGAACAGGAAGAGAGGCTGGGGCAGCTCCGCTCAGTTCTGGGGGCAGCATTCACCCCAACTGATGAGGAATGCTTGCTTGTGCTGCCCCATAGAGCTTACTCGTCTTCTAAGTGGACTCTGGGGCACTACTCTATTGGGCTTGTTTACAGCCTCCAAAGAGCTGGGATTACAGGCTTGTGCCGCCAGGCGTGTGCCACCAACACCCAGTCTCAGTTTCCGGCTCAGCGTGCCCTGGGGTCAGGGGCTGGCACAGCAGGCCTGGCGGTCAAACCCCGGCCCCTGCACCGGCTTGCAGGCGCTTTAGTCTGCTGAGCTATTTGGCTGGCCCTTCTATCTTTTATCATACTGGGGATTGAACCATGTTGGGTCTCTTTTATTTATATACTTATTTAACTTTTTTTGTATTGACTGGTGGGAACAATTCCATGTAAGTACTTGCTCTAGGCTTTTTCCCCTTTTTTAATTTTTTTTGGTGGAACCGGGGATTTAACTGAGGCCCTTGAGCTTGCCAGGGAAGTGCTTATTCCACTGAGCCATCTCCCCAGCCCTGTGAAAACATTTCTTAGATGTGAAAATGTATCCTTAGATGTAATGATAATGACACATTGCTATAATTCCCCTACTTGAGGGCTGAGGCAGGAGGATCCTTGTGAGTTTGAGGCCAGCCTGGGTTACACGGCGAGACCCTGTCTCTAAGAGAAAAGAAAATGATAAAACCAAACCACACCAAATCAGAACGTGCCACTGAGGCTGAAGCAGAGGGAGTGCTGTGAACTGAGTTTAAGGCCAGCTTGAACTGCATGGAGAAATCCTGTCTCAAAAAGACAAAAAAAAAGAAAAAAATCTCAACAGTTGATCTTGGGTGGGTGGGGTGTTCCGGAAGTCGAAAAGTCATCTGCTAACTTCTCACGCAGTTGCGTTTGTTCATGAGGCACGTGGGGCTCTCGCTCAGCGGCCCTTTCCACCAGGGGCTTCCGTGCCCCTCTGCCCCTATGCTTTTTTCTTCTAAAAAAAAAAAAAAAACACAGCAGTCCTGGGGCTGGCGCAGTGGTGGCACCTCTGATCGAGCTCTTCAGGTGGCCGAGGTGGGAGATCACACATAGGAGGCCCTAGGTGCCGTCTCCAGGGTCCACGCAAGCCAGTGCTCATCCAGCTGAATTCTTCATTTTGCTTTGTTGCTAGTGAGGGACCCCAGGGCCTGGGGCCCTGCTCCAGCCCAGGGTGAATTGTCTGTCTGTTTGTCTGTCTGTCTGTCTGTCTGTCTATCTATCTATCTTTTTTGAGTCAGGGTCCTGTCCCATAGTTTAGGCTGGCTTTGAACTTACTGTGTAGCCCAAGCTGGCCTTGACCTCACGGTGATCCTCCTGCCTCAGCCTCGCCAGTATTGGGATTATAGTCGTGCACCACCATGCCTGGCTACACTGCATGAATTTTAGAGCAGACTTCTTGCATTCCTTTTTTAGGGCCCCCCATGGGCTTTGGGAGCATCAGGGTTCTGGTGCTGATGCATGTGGAGGGGCTCCAAGGCTCCACCCCTTACTGCTGGCCTATTAAGCTTTGGTTTCTGGCTCTGGAGCCTGGGGCAGGCGCCTTTAGGGGACCACGTGCATCCCAGATCTCATTGCTTGCCCTTGCCTGGGCTGCGGAAGGGTCCCTGACCCAAGCAGGTGGCCCTGGGCAGCTGTATTGGCTTTTGCACGGAAGCACGAGGCCAGGAGCTGGCCATCAGGCACATACCTGTAATCCTAGCCCCTGGGAGGCTGAGGCAGGACGGTTGCAGGGCAATGTTGAGTGGCGGGTGATGAGAGGTGACAAGTAGGTAGACAGGGAAGCCTGCCCCGCCCCTGAGGCTCCATGTTGTGTTCCAGACAAATACAATGACTTCATTGAGGCAAATCGTATCGAGGACGCCCGGGAGCGGATGAAGACCCTGCGGAAGCTGGTAAGAAGTCAGGGCGCTGCTAGCGGGTTGGGCTGGGGAGCCCAGGGACCCATGCTGTGCGCGGGGGAGGGGCTGGCATGGGGAAGGTGTCACAGCCTAGTCCTGACCCTCTCTGCCCAGATCCGGGACCTCCCGGGACACTACTACGAGACGCTCAAGTTCCTCGTGGCCCATCTCAAGACCATCGCAGACCACTCGGAGCAGAACAAGGTGGGTCCCGCGGGGCTTGGAGGGGTGGGTGAGACCCACGTGGGCGCCTGGGGCACTGTCGGCGGGGAGCACCCAAGGCTGCCCCGAACGGGCATGCAGGTTGAGCACTGCTCAGGGCAGCCAGGCTGGGACTGAGCTGGATGCGGGCCAAGCCGTCTGTGCCCTGCAGGCAGCTCAGGGTGCTGCCGCGGGGGAGGGCACAGGGAGACGGCCACTGACCCTGCCTGCCCCTGCCCACCCAGATGGAGCCCCGGAACCTGGCCCTGGTCTTCGGGCCGACGTTGGTGAGGACGTCGGAGGACAACATGACGGACATGGTGACCCACATGCCCGACCGATACAAGATCGTGGAGACGCTGATCCAGCATGTAAGCCCCGGCCGGCACCCGGCATGTTTCCAGGCACAGCGCGTGCCCTGTGCACTGGCCATGGGTCCCAGGGTGGCACTGGGTCACCCCTCCTCAGCAGGGGCAGCCCAGCCCCAGACAGGGCACAGGCACTGTGCCAGGGAATGCCCTGGAGCCAGCACCGAGCAAGCGGCTGGCAGTTTCTGGAGCTGAAGCAGGGGTGTCCTTGTGGACAGTCCCAGGGCTGTGTCAGCCAAGGCAGCTGAAGGAGCAGCCTCAGGGACCAGGAGGCCCAAACTATGTCTCTATTGTTTCTGTTTTGTTGAGGCAGGATCTTGCTGTGTGGTTCAGAAAAGTTTTGAACTCACTTTGTAATCTAGGCTGGCCTCAAACTCACAGCAGTCCTCCTGCCTCAGCCTCGTGAGTGCACAGGTGACAGGCATGCACTGCTACATGCAGCTGAAGTGCTGCTTTTGTTGCCAAGACTGCGTTGTAGGACTTTTGGGGGCGTCTCTGACCCCCAACTCTACTGTTGAGGTATCTCTCCAGGTGTGACCACTAGGAACGTCCCCGGACACTGCCAACACCATGTGGGGGGCAGTTGCCCTGCCATGGGCCGACCTGCTGCTTGCATAGCTTGGCCCCTGAGAGCCCCTGTGCTCCTCTGTGCCTTGGTGCGCTTCTCTGTAACGCTCAAGAGTCTGGGCCTAACAGTCTGGGCTCTCAGCTCCGATACGGGTGCATCAGTTAGGGCTGGTGCAGTGCCAGCAGGGGGCTGGCAGCCTGGGCACGTCCCCATTGTCCACATTGGCATTTGGGCAGGGCCCAGGGACCTACGGACATGGCACTCCCGCTCGGAGGGGATCCAGCCGTGGTGGGTGAGGACATCAGAGCCATTGCCAGAGACCACGGGGCTGCAGCCGTCAGGGCAGTAGGAGGTGCTGCAGGCTGAGGGACGTTGTGAGGCAGGCAGGGGCACCTGCAGCCCACGTGCAAGCCACGCTGGCCACATGCCACAGTGCACGAATCCCATTGGAAAGCTGCTGGAATGCTCAGGAGAACTGAAGGGAGCGCTGTCTGACGGCCCTGGGTGCAAGGTGGACAGGTCACCCTCACTTGCCCAGCTGACTTGGGAACAAGCCTGCCCAGGACAGTGAGGCAAGAGCTGGCGTCTGTGTGTGACGAGCTGTCGCTCCGCTGGGTGATGGGAGGGAGCTTGGAGACTTTGTCAGCAAAGTAACCCTGGGCATGCAGAGCCCAGTATGAGCAGACGCCTCCTGGCCTGGAGCAAGTTTGGTGAAGGGATGGTAGTAGGTGAATGACCAAGACTCGGAGGGTGGCAGCTCCAGAGAGACTGAAAACCTGGTCTCTCTGCACCCAGAGCAGAGTTCTGCTTTATGTTTTGTTCTGTGGGGTTTTGGTGGTGGTGCCTGTTGAGACAGGGTCTTGCTGTTAGCCCAGGCAATCCTCTCGCCTCAGCCTCCTGGGTGCGCCCTCACGCTGACTGGGGTCTTGATTTTTGAAGGGCAGCCTCGGGGTCTCCCAGAGGTTCAGAGGAGTAGTCTTCCCCCAGCCGCATTGGCCCCGCCTTCGGGTGCGCTGAGCCGGCAATGCAATCCGGGCGCGGTGGCGCGCGCCTGTCATCCCAGCACATGGGAGGCAAAAAGCAGGAAGATCACTATGAATGTGGGCTGCATGCATAGTGAGACCCTGCACCAAAAAATAGGAAAAGACAGAGGAGTAGTCTTAGTCCTGAGAAATTTTAGTCTCTTGTTTCTCACGTAGGGACTTTGTAGTTTGTCACTGGGTCTTATGAGGAAAGATGATGATTCCTCTGGAACTGGAAATGGGGCAGTGAGCTGTCCTCACCTCCTCTTGACAGAGAGCCTTTTGATTGCCCAAGGAGGTTTTAGTCACGTGTCTTTGGGGTCCCTTGTGGTGGACAGCAGCCTGCCTCAGGAGAGAGAGAGAGATGGCCTTGAGCAAATGAAGAATGTTCTATGCTTTTGTCTTTTCTCAGCATGGTTTCCAGAGCGAGGGCTGTGCAGTTTGGAGCACAGGCCCGGGCAGGAGGGCTGGGCCTCAGCTGACCGCTGCATAACCTGCCCTGTGACATCCTCTGAGGTCCCTTCAGGGCCGAGCACACCTCCTGGGGGCGTGGAGGGGCCATCCCTCAGGTCCTACCAGCTCTGCAGAGAAAGTGGAGGAAAATAGGCTCCGAGGGCTCCCCTGGACCCTAACCCTGGCCATAGATGGTGGAGGGCTTTTCTTTGAAGGAATTTAAAACAGATGCCTGGGGTCACCTGCAGTCTCACAGGCTAAGGGGGTATCTGTGGATGGGACACTGGATGTGGCCTCAGGCCCCTCTTTGCCCCAGCAGGAGGTGAGGGTGCGGCCTGGCCTAACCATGGGGCAGCCACAGGGACTGCCTGACACAGACAGGAGCCCGGGGGTGGCTCTATGGAGTCACATGCCTGAGCCCACTTCTTGCCCTTGAAGCAGGCCTTGATGGGCCCCGGGTTTCCCTTGGACAGCGTGGGGCTGTGTGAGGCAGCGCAGTGCCGTCACCTAGCCTGGCCACTCCTCAGCCCTCTCCCTTTCGGCCTCATCCAGGCCTCCACTGTGACACACAGAAAAGACCGTGGCCGGGGGCCACAGCAAGCCCACCAGGAGCTGCGAAAGATCCGCTGACCGCTCTCCTGGCTCTGCAGGTCTCTGCCCCAAGAAAGGAGCTTGGGCCCCAGCTGCATCCTCTCCTCCTGGGGCCGCCCTTAGGCAGGGTAAGGAGACACTCCTCTCCCGAGTGCCTCCAGCGGGCCTCAGAGCTGTGTGAGGAGGCCCTGGTGGAGCTCAGGGTCACTTGAAGGGTCTTAGGATCGTGAGGGGCCATCCCCCAGGGCAGTGGCTCTCCTCAGACAGATGGAGAGACCCATGTCCCCTGAGAGCCAGGTGGGTGTGAGAACAGGAGCACAACGGTACCCATTTCCTTTTCCCTGGGCCTCTTGGTGCCCGAGTCCCTGGCCCTTTCCAGCAGTGCAGTCTGAAAAACCTGAACACAGGGATTTCCTTGCCCTTTGCAAAAAGATCTAACTGAAGAATAGTATCATATTTTTTTTGGCTGAACTGGGAATTGAACTCAGGCCCCTGCGCTTGCCAGGAAAGCACTTATTCCACTGAGCCATCTCCCCAGCCCCACTATCATAATTTAGACTGCCATTCTGGACCCAGACCATATTGCAATAGAAGACAAGTTGTTCTTTTTTCAAATCAGCAGGTTCAAATCTTTCCCAGTTTTTAAGGATACAGCCCAGGGGTGAGGTCGCTGGGCTCTGCAGTGTCTCCTGAGTTGTGCCATGAGCTTGTGCAGAGAGAGGACTTTGTCTGGGGTCCCCTGCAGGAGGAAGAGACCCACTGAGTCTCCAAGATAACCCTTGTGACACTCCAGTCCCTCGTGAGATGTCTCTGCCCTAAGCCACATTGCTGCTTTTTTCAAAACTTATTTTTCTTAGAACTCTTTGTACCTGCTGGCACAGAGGGTTCCTCAGAGAGCAGGGTGGAGTCCCTCGGCTCCCTTCCATCTGTCCCTGTTTCAAAAAATTCGGTACTTTCTTTAGGGCAGTACAGATAGATACTCTTTTTTACTATTTAAGAGGAGAAAAAGAAAAACTTCAAAAGTTCTAAGTACAGGGACACCAGTACTGTACACCCTCAGCTCTTGAGTTGACCTTTATTATTATTATTATTTTTTTTTTTTTTTTTTTGTCTTTTTTGAGACAGGGTCTCACTGTGCAGTTCAGGCTGGCCTTAAGCTCACTTTGTAGCTCAGGCTGGTCTTGAACTCACAACAATCCTCCTGCCTCAGCCTCCCTAGTGCTGGGATTACAGGCATGCGCCACCACGCCCGGCTTGAGTTGACCTTTAGGGCTGTTTCCTTTGTGATGAGCCAAAGTGGCCGCCACAGGTGGCAGGACCTCCCTCCCTCCAGGAGGACCCAAAATTGGCTTGAGATCCCGGAAGGGGAGATTGGGATGAACCGAGGCCCCAGGAAAGCGACTCATTAGGGACACGCAGAAATAAAAGGCCGTGGAGGAGAAGAGCCCAGGTGAGGCTGAGCCCACGCAGGCTCCCAGCAGAGTGAACCAGCTGAACAAAGCGAGGGGAAGTGAAAACCCTGGGACAAGGCACAGTGAGCTCGGGGCTCCAGGTTTTCACGGTGCGCCTGACTGGTTCGTTTGCTAAGTGGGTTAATAGGCTTTCCAGCAGCTACCACTCTCCATCTGCAAATGCAGAGGGTCCCCTGGCTGCTGGCGTCCCCGGGGCCCAGCCCCGCGCCTAGGGCCTGGTCCTCGTGGCCTCAGCCTTGCGGGTGCTGGGCTGCAGGGGCTGCGGCAGGCCTGGATTTCTTTTTCAGTCTTCTTTATTTTTTGTTTTGAGACAGGGTTTCTCTCTGTATTTCAAGCTGGTCTTGAACTCATAAAGTGACCTTCCTGCCTCACCTTCCCAAGTACTGGGGTTACAGGAGTACACCACCATGACCAACTCTTGATCCTTATTCTTTTTTTTTTTAATTTTTTTGTGGCCGGGTCAGCCTGCCCTGGTGCGGAGTGTGGTGCCAGGAATTGAACCTAAGCAGGCACTTTAGACCGCTAGGCTTTCTTATCAGCCCTGTCCTTATTCTTGACCTCAACAAGACAGGCTAAATTTTCTCCTTTAAAGTATACTGTCGATGAAATTAAGGACGTTCTTACTTACTCTGTTTTTAAAATTGTTCAAGTCATATTCATGAACTGAATATTATTAAATGGCATCTATTGAGATCATAGAATTTGTTTTCCTTTATTTTGTGTGTGGATGAATTTTTTCAGAGTTTGAACCATTGTTGCTTTCCTGAAATAAACTTAGCTCAGCATGATGTAAGTATTATTTTATTAATTCATTCATTCATCCTTTGGTCTTTCTTTCTCAGTCAGAGTCTTACTATACAGCCTACACTGTAGCCCAGGCTAGTCTCCAATTTTTTTTTTCAGAACCAGGGATTGAACTCAAGCCCTTGAGCTTGCCAGGGAAGTGCTTATTCCACTGAGCCATCTCCCCATCACCCCCAGGCTTTTTTTTTTTTTTTTTTTTTTTTTTTTTTTTTTTTTTTTTTTTTTTTTTTTTTTTTTTTTTTTTTTTTGTCTTTTTGAGACAGGGTCTCACTATGCAGTTCAGGCTGGCCTCGAGCTCACTTTGTAGCTCAGGCTGGTCTCGAACTCACAACAATCCTCCTGCCTCAGACTCCCGAGTGCTGGGATTACAGGCATGCGCCACCACGCCCGGCCCAGGCTTATTTTTTAATACGCTTTACAATTTAGCCAGCTTTTGGCCATAGTGGCCCCAGGAGTTCAAAGTCAGCCCTGACTGGGACTTGTAGGGAGCTCAAGGCCAACCTGAACTACATAGCAAGACCCTCTTTCAAAAAACAAAGTAAGAATTTACCTAGTACGTGAAGCAAAAGGCTGACTTCTAATTTTACTATTGTCTTTAATCAGGTTTTGATTGCAAGCTTAAAAATTGTACTTGCTGGGCATGATGGCACATTCCTGTAATCCTAGCACTCGGGAGGCTGAGACAGGAAGATTGTTGTGAGTTCGAGACCAGCCTGAGCTACAAAGTGAGCTCGAGGCCAGCCTGAACTGCATAGTGAGACCCTGTCTCAAAAAGACAAAAAAAAAAAAAAATTGTACTTGGGTGTGGGGGTGCACGGCTGCTATCCCAGCACTCGGGGAGCTGAGGCGGAAGGGTCATTGGGAGTTCGAGGCCAGCCTGGGCTACAAAGTGAGCTCAAGGCCAGCCAGAGCTGCACAGCAAGACCCTGTCTCAAAAGGACAAAAGCAGAATAACAACAAAATCCCCTTGGCTGCCGGCATGTCCTTCCTTTCCTGAGTTGCTCAGCAACTTGTTTGTACTTCTGTTTTATTTTTGTCTTTTTGAGACAGGGTCTCACTATGCAGTTCAGGCTGGCCTTAAGCTCACTTTGTAGCTCAGGCTGGTCTCGAACTCACAACAATCCTCCTTCCTCAGCCTCCCGAGTGCTGGGATTACAGGCATGTGCCACCATGCCCGGCTTGTACTTCTGTTTTTAAGATGAGGAAACTGAGGATCAGGGGCTGCACCCATCCAGTGGCGAGCACCCTGGAGCTGTGTTGTGGTCATTTCCTCACCATCATTGTTAGTCTTACAACAAAAACAACTTGTAAATGCAGGCTACATGTTCTCTGGAATAGTGGAGGGAAATAGGAAACAGCAAAGTAACTTGGCCTTGAGTGATTATTTCAGTCTATTTAATGATTCTTGGTCTAATGATTTCTTCTTCTTCCTCTTCCTCTTCGTCTTCTTCCTTCTTTCTTCTGTGCAGCTCAGACTCATGGTAATCCTGCTGGATTGACAGGCGGGCGCCACCACAGCCGGCCACATTTAGTGTCTTTTGAGAAAATTGTCCCAGGACCAGGGAGATGGCTCAGTGGAATAAGTACTTCCCTGGCAAGTGCAAGGGCCTGAGTTTAACCCCTGGTTCCTCAAAAAAAAAAAAAAAAAAAAAGGTTCTGTTCAGCAATGCTTTCATATCAGCATCCTCATTATTTTGCAGCTCTGGGGATTCAGCCCAGAGCTGCCCAGCACCTGCCTCTGCTTTTCTGGGGAGGTGGTGCAGTGCTTTCCCAGGTGCACCTCTGCCCCTCAAGTGGCAGCTTCCCTGCCTTTCCACGTCCCCATGGGGCGGAAGCACAGCTTGTCTCACTGTAGTGACGAGGCCGCTGCCATGTCTGCGTGCCCCAGCCCCAGCTTGGCTCCAGAATGGGTTAGGGGAGTGGAAGGAAGGTGGGGTGGATGGATGAACCAGCGGATGTATAGACTCTGTGTGTGTGTGTGTGTGTGTGTGTGTGTGTGTGTGGTTTTGTGGTACCAGGGATTGAACTCAGGTCCTTGTGCTTGCTAGGCAAGCACTTATTCTACTGAGCTATCTCAGCAGCCCCATGAATAGATAGATGAATAAATGGATGGATGGGTGCAGTGACCATTCTGACATGTCATGATGGGCTGGTGAGATAGCTCGGGGCTAAGCACCTGCTTACATGCAGGGACTCTGGTTTGATCCCTGGCATCACATGCTGCATTGGCCCTTCCCTGGCACCACATAAGAGGGGCGAGGTGGCTCATGCCTGTAATCCCAGTTCCGGGGCGGCTGAGAGCAGGAGGGTCACTTCAAGTTGGAGCTGCATGGTGAGACCTTGTACCAGATATATTAAAAAAGAAGAAAAATCAGGGTTCTTAGCACCATGGGTGGATGTTCTCGCCACTGCCTGTTACTCTTTTCCTTTTTCTGTTTTTCAGTTCTGGGCATGGAATCGGGGCCTCCACAGCTCATCAAGGGCTCCACCGTGTGCTGCATCCCCAGCCCTTTTTATTTGATTTTGAAGCCAGAGCTCCCTGAGTGGCCCAGGCTGGTTAGATGTCCCGATCCTCCCGCCTCAGCCTCCACGCAGCTGGGATCATGGCATGCGCTGCTGTGCTAGCTTGGAGCTAGCTCGTACATCCTTGTCCCGCTGACCATGGCTTGGCCCTGCAGAGGGCCCTGCGCTCGCCAGCCTTGCGTGCCTAAGGGGAGGAGCATGCGGCCCTGCTCTGGCTTCAGTGGCTGCACTTAGAACTGGGCGCGGAGGGCTGAGCCAGGAGCTGGGCAGGAGGCTGGGCTGGGCCTGGCACCCGACCTGTACCTCACAGTCTCATGGTCGTCTCCGTTGTCCCAGCAGCTGGGAGCTTCTGCTCATGGGCCCTGGCTTAGCGATTCCCATGGGCACAGGGCCGGAATCTTTGGCCATTTTTTTTTTTAATTCATTTATTTATTACAGTGTCTCAATACACATCACGGATTCTTTTTTTGCAGGGGTGGGGGGTCACCTCAGCCCACCCTGGGGGGAGGGGCTGGCATGGCATGTGGTGCCGGGGCTCGAACCGCGGTCCCTGAGAGGCGCTTTAGACCGCTGAGCTATCTTGCCAGCCCTCTTTGGCCATTTTTGATCAGGTGTTTTTTGTTTTTTGTTGTTTTTTTTTTTGTGGAACTGGAGATTGAACTCAGCCTTTTGCACTTGCCAGGGAAGCACTTATTCTACTGAGCCAACTCCTCAACTTTTTTTTTTTAATGTATTTGGTACAGGGTCTCACTGCAGCTCAGACACAGTGATCCTCCTGTTTTCAGCCTCCCTAGTGCTGGGATTGCAGGGGTGCGCCACCGCACCAGGCCTCAGTGGGGCCAGTGAGGCCTGTGGTACCAGGGATTGAACGTGGGTCCCTGCACTTGCCTGAGCAGGCGCATAGTCTGCTGAGCTACCTTGCCAGCCCTCGTTTTCTTATGGTTGAACTGTGATTTTGTATTATTGGGGATGGGTCCCATCACACGCACAGGGACACACATACGTTGGACAATCGTCCGCCACTGAGCCGGGCTCTCCTCCCCCGTCCCTCCCTCGCTGTTTCTTTCTCTAATCACCCTGAACGTGCATTCCCCTTGCTTCAGCCTGCTGAGTAGTGGGTTGGAGGTCATGGTTGACCTTTGGAAGCTCTCTGTATGCTGCGGGCTGCAGTCCTTGGTCAGATGTTCTCTTTTGCCAGGGCCAAGGATATAGCTCAGCAATGTAAGCGCCTGCCTGGCAAGCGCAAGGTCCTGAGTTCAATCCCTGGTACAGCAAAAAAAAAAAAAAAAAAAAAAAAGTTCTCTTTTGCCATTATCTCCCCCCATCTCCCCACCCTATGGCTTGTCTTCCTGTTCTATCACAGAACAAGGGTTTTTTTGTTTGTTTGTTTTTGTTTTTATTTTTTAAAATCTCTTGTTTATTTATTTGGTACAGGGTTTCTATGCAGATTTGACTTGTAGTGATCCTCCTGTCTCAGCCTCCCCAGTGCTGGGATTATAAACTTGCGGCACCACACCCGGCTTAGATTTTTGTTGTATTTATTTTGAGACAAAGTCTCACTAAGTGGGGTCAGACTGTCTCTGACCTCTGCAGCTGTTAGCAGTGGGATTCCTCCTGCTTCAGCCTCCCAAGTGCCAGGGCTACAGGTATGCACTCCCATGCCAGGTTCCTCTTAGATTTTTATGTGTAGTGTTTTTACTGTAATTTAGCTCCAGCTATTTTGTGGTGACTTCAAGAATCCACTTCACAGTGATGTAGCTCAGTGTGAGCTTAATCCCATGGGCTTAATCCTGAGTACCTGAAATAATTAAAGACTCAACTAAATTATCTGTAATGTCAGAGTACAAGGTTCTAGCTGTACCCTAGACACGGATTTCCTTCACATGGCTTAGAATACCTGTGTCTTTTAGGCAGACTTCCAGTAGTTCTGTGGATTGCCTTGTAGTATGTGTTAAGATGGGCTAGGTGCACACATTGTATGGTTTATTATGCCTCTTCATCTGTTGTTCTTTTACCACTATATAACTCCTCGCTTTGCGGGTCAGCGGGGATTGAACTCAAGTCCTTGCATGTATTAGACAAAGTTTATTTTTTTGGTTGGAACCGGAGATTGAATTCAGGACCTTGCACTTGCCAGGGAAGCGCTTATTCTACTGAGCCATCTCCAGGGCCCCGTCTCCGATGTCTTGAGGGAGCTTTACATCACCCTCATCAGAGATGGAAGAGTATATAAAATTCTAGGTTCAAGCCAGTTTCCCTTCTATGCAAAGAAGGCAGAGCTCCTTGGGTCTCTTGTCGAAAGTACTAAATTCACTTCCCTTTCTTTTCCCAGAAAACTTTTAGAATTTTTTATTCAGGATTTTCAAGGTTCACAAGACGCACTGAAGTGTGAGGGTTTAACGTGATTTTCTGCCTTTGCTTGGCTCGGAGCTGACCGCCGAGTTCTGCTGACGCCGCGCCTGGGTGCGCCGGCCACCGCCAGAGGGCGCTGCGGAAGCTGCTTCTGGCTGGCTTGTTTGGGGGGCAGTCAGGCATCCGGAGGAGGGGGCCCCCGCCAGACCTGACTTGCTCCCTTTTGTCTCCTTTGCAGTCGGACTGGTTCTTCAGCGATGACGAAGATAAAGGCAAGAGGGTAAGTGGAGGGGAGGCCAGTGGACTGTGGAGAAGCCCTCCGGCCCTGGCCACCCCCAGCTGCTCTGGAGTCCGTGGGCCTGGAGCCACCCAGTCTGCCCCTCTGTGCTCTGGAGGGGGGCCTCTGACTGGGAAGGCACAGAGAGGTTCCTTGCCACCTCCTTGCCGTGAGGCATGAAGGAGACAGACCCTGCCCTGTGGCCACTGTCAGATGTCACTGAGAGCCTGGCAACTCGGGACTCACATGCTGACCCCTACTTTCCCCTTCACAGACCCCCGTGGATGACAAGGAGCCACAGTCGGTGCCCAACATCGAGTATCTGCTGCCCAACATCGGCAGGACGGTGCCTGCCAGTGACCCAGGTTCAGGTGAGTGAAGGTCTGTGAGGGTGGAGGGGGGACCCTGCAGGTCCCTGACACCCAGCCAGATGTCCCCTCCTGGCTCCTGTGCCAGGGCCTGAGGTGTTTCTGGGGCTCTGCAGCACCTTCCTGCCCCACCTCCTGGGCTGCTGTGTTAATCTTTGTTCCTTTTCTCACACCTCCTCCTCCTTCCCTCTCCCTGCCTCCCTCCTCCAGCGGACCTGTCGGAGAGTTAAAGGGTACAGTGCGGTGTTGCGGCCTCGGTCACTAACAGTGGCGAGTGATTAGAAGAAGGCTGGGCAGGCAGGATGTCCCCTATACCAGTCATCCCTGCTGAGAAGTCTGCTGCCACATGGAAGCCTGTCCTGTCCCAGCCCCCAGACTCTGTGGCCACTTCCCGTTACCAGGACTAGGGAAAACCTGGAACCCCGGGTACTCCGCTTTTTTGGGGACCAGTGATACCACCTGTAGAAACCTTTGTGGCCAAGTACAAAGACATATATCTGTAATCCAGTACTCAAGAGGCTAAGGCCAGAGGATCACTGTGAACCTGAGGACAGCCTAGGCTGCATCGTGAGTTCGAGGCCAGCTTGCACTACGTAGCTAAGCTGTCTTAGAAACAAAACAAAGAGCCTTTCTATAACCAGCTTGGCCTCAGTTCTGTAAACCAGACCCAGCCTCCGTCCTCAGAGGCACCAGCTCCTCTGAGCTGCAGCTGTCCTGCCCCCTCCCAGACGGGCCCCAGCAAGCCCTAGCCGCCCAAAGCCTGGGTGGGTGGCCAGGCACCCCCGTCTCTTCTAGTCACCCGCCGCCGCCGTGTGTGTCGTGTGGTCGCCCATCTCGCTCTTCTCACCGCGTGGGCCGGGGAGGGCTAACCTGCCTGCACAGTGTGGACTAACCGCACCGCACCTGGGTCCTGCCATCTGGCGGGCCCAGGGCCAGGACCTGTCTGGTTCTCCCCTGCCCCAGCCACAGAGGAGTGGGTCTTGGTCACAGATCCTTCCTCACTCCCCGGTCCATGGGGACTTTGCCCTGAGGACAGCTTGACCTTGGCTCTGGGGCAGGACCCATGGTGGTTCTGTCTCCAGCCCACTGTCCCCAGGGCCCCCTCTCATCTCCGCCCTTCGCTGCTCATCCATTGTGTTGGTGGGTGGGTGGGGTGTGCCCGTGCCATCCCCCACTGTGCACGGTGCGTCCAACTGCGTGGTGTGCTGTGTGCTGCTGTGGTGGTCCCTGTGAATCATCAACATTTGGCATTTTCTCTCCAGTGCTTCAGAGACAGGGACAGGGATGGGAGAGGGGAGGAGCCAGGCCCAAAGAAAAGCTGCCCTGGCCTGTGACCTGGGCAGGCCAGGGTCCAGGTGGCAGCCTGAGGTCACTGCCTGCTTCAGGATGCAGCAATGGTGAATGACATCATGTTCTTCCCCACCCCTATTCATCCCAGTCTAGTAGAAAATGCCACCCTGTCACTCACCCTCTGGGGCTGGGAGATCTCAGGGCTCTGAGTCCATGGTCTCTGAAGCCTTTGAGGCAGGGAGCTGTGTCCTCAGGCTTGGCCTTCTTTCCCCTGATGTGGCCTCCACTCTCTTCTTGTCTCCCTACAGGCTTCATCACAGCTTGCGGCTCAGCCAGGTCCAAGGTAGGAGCCCCACCTTGCTCTGGGCGTTGGGCAGGAGAATTAGGGACTGCAGGAGATGCAAGATGGGGATGCCGGTCTGGGAGTGAGAAGGCTCTGGCCCGGGGGTCAGACACCTGGAGGCCAGGAATCTCACATGAGGTCCTGCCACTCAGCAGATTGGGGATGCCAGGCAGGCCAGTTATTTAACCTCTTCCGATCATCAGTGTCCAACAGGCTCCGTGTTCTTTAAGGTCCTTGGGGAAGCTGAGGCAAGCGAAAGGCCAAACATAGGAAGCTCAGAGCATGAGCCGGAAAATGGGAAACAGGGAGACTGTTTTGAAATAATCTGAGCTGTGTTTTATACATACATACATATATATATATAATTAGTATTTTAGGGAAGGGTCTACGGGGTATTCAGGGTCTCACTACTAGAGTGGACTTGTAGTGATCTCCCAAGAGCTGGGATTACATGTGCGCGCCACCATGCCCAGTCTCAATTGTCATTTCAGCATGCCCTGGAGGCAGGGCCAGCACGGCAGGCTGGGGGATTGAACCCCTGGCCCTGCACCTGCTTGCAGGCACTTTAATCCACTGAACTATTTGGCTGGCCCTGAGCTGAGTTTTTGTTTTTTTTTTTTTTTAATAAAAATATAAATAAAACTGATAAGCTTCTAGCTAGCCTGACAGAATAAAAATGGCAGCACACATCACTGAAAACCGGACGTTAACTCTGACCTCTCTGCTACTGGGAAGCCCAACTCAGGAGAAAGATCAAGATTCACAACCCACATCAGAAGACATAGATAACTGCTTCAGCCCATGACCTGCAAGAAATCACATTTCTAATTAACCTCTGACAAAAAAAAGAAAAACCAGTCTAATGGTTTCACTGGTAAATTATGCCAGATATTTTAGGAATATTTTTATTTTAAATTATTTATTTAAATAGTTTTAAAATATTTTAATTATCAGGCAAAAGGATCCCCATGAATTTGAGGTCAGCCTGGGCTACATAGTGAGACTTTTTTCAAAAATAAATAAATTTTTAAAAATGTAAAAATTAGGTCAATTTCCCAACACCTCTTCTGGAAGTAGGAGGAGGAAGGAACCCTGTCACCGCCTGCTCCCAAGGACAGAGTGGTGCTGTCCATGGTGGCAGGGTTAGTGCACAGACACTGCCTGAGACGGTCCTCCCGGTCTACTCTGCTTGGACGGAAAGATAAAAATGAGTCTTCAGTGGTTTAAAGTGCCTGTTTAGGCAAACGCGCAGGGACCATGGTTCAATCCCAGGCACCACATGCCTCGCCAGTCACTGCCGCCAGCATGGGCTGAGCCGTCAAAAAAAGAAAAAAGAGCCCTGTGGATCGCTTGGGACCTGGAGATGCTGATCCCGAGGGAGCCAGGCGTTTGGCGCAGGAATGAGCGGTGGGAGCCCATGAGATAGGTCAGCAGATTAAGCTGCGTGAGCAAGCGCAAGGAACAGGTTTCAATCCCTGGTACTGCTCGTGGGTGTGCTACGCTGCCCACGGAGGCCAGGTGTGGTTCCAGCGCTGGGGAGGCTGGAACAGGAGGACCACTATGAATCCGAGCTGTGCAGTGAGACCCCATACCAAATACATTTAAAAGGAGTGAGCTGTGGGTGCAGGTGCAGGCAAAGAGTAGCAAGCTACCCCAGGAAGGCTGAGAGCATCTGCCTGCAGCTCTTCTGAGCTGCCCGACAGTGAAGCGTGAAGCGATGTTAGAACGAGAAATGCAAGGCCATTGTCACCTGTGCTGGGGCACTCTTAAAGTCCCACCTACGCAGGAGGCTGAGGCAAGCGAGTGCAAGTTGGAGGCCAGGCTAGGCCATTTAGCAAGACCCTGAGTCGAAGGAGAAAATACAGAGGGTGGGGGTGGAGGGCCATTTAGAGGTCTTGGGTTCCTTCTGCAGGACCAAAAAGCAAGGAGGAAGCAAAGGAAGTGAGGGGACCCTAAAGGCTGCTGGGTGTGGGCCATAGTCACTTCGGAGGAAGGGCTGGCCTGACAGTTTCCCGGGGTGAAGACAACCAGGTTTCAGTCTCAAGTGATGGCCTTGACCTGGGAGGGACGCTGGAGTCAGGGTGCAGGCAGGCAGCTCTGTCAGGAAGGACAAGGTGAGGACCTGGGGAGAAGATGAAGCAGAAGGATGCAGCCCGGATACGGGGGGAGGGGGGCAGGAATGCAGGCCCGCGCGGGAAGGCCGAGGTGCTTAGGCTGAGGCGCTTAGCCCGAGCTTTGCAGGGGCCGCCTGAGCACGGCGTGGCTGGGGCGGGGTGGAAGCCCCGTGTAGCTCTGTGTTCCGCGCCCCCCGGGTGCAGCCTGGGCCTCTAAGAGAAGCAGCAGAACGGAGATGACCCAGGCCGGGCTGTGGGGCCGGGGCGCTGGGGCGCACGCTCAGCCGCTGTCTCCCCGCAGGCCTCGTGGGCCCCCAGGAAAGAGCTGTACGCGCGGGAGATGCTGGCGATCTCCTTCATCTCGGCCGTCAACCGCAAGCGCAAGAAGCGGCGGGAGGCTCGGGGCCTGGGCAGCAGCACGGACGAGGACTCGGAGCACGAGGCGGCCCAGGCCGGGGCGCCCGGGGACCCCGAGCCTCCGGCCCCCGCGGTCCCCGCGGCCCCGGCGCCCGACGCGCGCTCCGTGGTGTCCGGCTACTCCACGCTGTCGTCGGCGGAGCGCGGTGCGCGGCGGGCGGGCGCGGGCGATGAGGCAGATGACGAGCGCAGCGAGCCCAGCCTGGCGGGCACCGACACGGAGGGCGCGCGGGGCCGCCGGCCGTCCTTCAGCTCGCACCGCCTGATGGCCTGCGACACCCTGGCGCGTCGCCGCCTGTCCCGGGGCCGCCCGGACGCCGAGGACCCCCGCGCTCCCGCGCCCGGCTCTGCCTCTTCCAGCAGCCAGGAGTCGCTGCGCGCCCCGGCGGCCGCAGTGGCGCTGGCCGCGCGGCCCTCGCGCCTGGAGACACTGCGCCTGCGGCTGCGGGGCACCGCCGACGACATGGCCGTGCGCCTGCGCCGCCCGCTGTCCCCCGAGACGCGGAGACGCCGCAGCAGCTGGCGGCGCCACACGGTGGTGGTGCAGAGTCCACTCACCGACCTCAACTTCAACGAATGGAAGGAGGCAGACGTGCGGGGCACCGCAGGCGACAACCGGGACTCGGGGCTCAGCAGCCTGGAGTCCACCAAGGCGCGTGCCTCGTCCTCCGCCGCCTCGCTGCCCCCTGGAGACCTGGGCAGCCTGCAGGGCATGACCCCGCGCCTGGCCCCTGCCTCCCGCCTCCACCCGTGTCTCTGACCCCGCCTGTACCCTGCACTCTGGGGCCCTGGGCCACCCGGCCAGGGCAGGAGGGCTGCAGGTCACCCCTAGTTTGCGCTGGAATGGGGTCCAGGGGAGTCTGGAATGGAGGGGGAGGCATTGGGGGTCTGTGTCCTCGGGTATGTCACCGAGTGGGCCCTTCTGTGTCTACCCTGAGGGACCCTTGTTGATCCCGGTGGAGCGTGGGTCTGGAGGCCCCAAGTTTCAGGCCGCCTTTCTGACCCCCCCCCTCACTCCCCTCTAAGGCAGGGTTAGGTGTGAGGAGGTGTGCATCCGAGGGGTGCAGGGGCTTGTGTGTATGGTTGTGTAGTTGCTGTCCAAAGATGTTCCTGGTGGCAATTCGGGCTCCCCAGCCCCCCGTCCTTGGGGACACTCAGGGGTCTGTCCCTGCGCCTCCTCAGAGCCAGAGAAGGGGTCAGGCCACAGACACAGGCAGGACTTAAGTCCTCGCCAAGGTCACACCCCACAAACCCTTTTGCCAACCTTCACATCACCCTAGTCTGGGGAGAGATGCTGATCCCAGCAGTTTGAGGAGGGTCCGGGATCTCCCTGCCTGTATTCTCTCCTTCATTTTTGTTTTATGTGGGTGTTTTGTTTTGTGTTTTGTTTGGGGTGGGAGGGACAGGATCTCACTATGTAGCCTAGGCTGGCATTGATTTATGCAGATCCTCCTGCCTCAGCCTACTGAGTGCTTATACAGATGTTCTGCAACTCACCCAGCTGCCGCCCTCTGTTTTGCTCTCCTAGCTGTGCCTGCTCTTCCTCAATCTCAGGCACAGGGGCCAGGGACCCCAACTTCTCTAGAGAGGGGGGGACAGTCACCAGCCCCTTGGTGTCTCTGTCACACTGATTTACCAGGATGGAGCTGGGTGTCTCTGCCAGGTGGGTGAGACCCAGTCCCTTTTGTCCCCCTGCACTGTACATAGACCTCCAATCACCAGGCCTCTAGTGCCCCTTCACTCATTCCAGAGAAGCTCCATGGGTCGCAGATGGACCCCCCACTCCCACCCCTGTCAGTCTTGTTTTCTGCAGATTTGCTGTAGACTTCTCTTGCCTGTCCTCTTCCTGTAAATATTGTCTCTAAATGTGTAACATATTATAAAGAATTTATAAGGATTTTTAAAGATGTTTTTCTCATTTAAAAAAAAGTGTTGTAACAGTGTTGGATAAAGGCCCCCCCCAGGCACGCATGGCTCCTACCACTGTGTCCCTGACACACTGCTCTCGGCGACAACTAAGGCTTCTTGCTTCCCAAAAGTCCTGTCTTACAGTCTATCTTGGAAATAAATGGCCTTCCTGAGTTGGCGGTCTCACTTGCTTGGGAGCGAGGAGGGGACTGAAGGGTGGGGCTGGGTGACAGGTGAGGTATGGGAAACCAGGCAAGCTGGGTGAATGCAAGCCTTTAACCCCTGGTGGATTTTTCAAGTGTACTGGGAGACTTGTCTGGTCTCACTGTAGCCCAGGCTGGCCTTGAACTTGTGGAGGTCCTCCTGCCTCAGCCGCCACAGTGCTTGGACGACAGGGCTGGGCCACTGTGCCTAGCCTTGCATCTGCCTCCTGAACAGTAAAGGGAGCCTTGGAACTGAAAGGAAGATCTACAGGCATCCGAGGGAAGAAATAGAGCGCATTAGCAAGGCTGGTGACAGAGATGTTAAGAAACAAAACATTTTAAAATTTTATTTAGGCCGGGGAGATGGCTCAGTGGAATAAGTGCTTCCCTGGCATACGCAAGGGCCTGAGTTCAATCCCCGGTTCTGCCAATAAATAAATAAATATTACTATATACATTTAAAAAAATAAAATTTTATTTATTTGTTACAGGGTCTCGCTATGCAGTTTAGACTCTGATCCTCCTGTGTCAGCCTCCCCAGTACTGGGATTACACACGTGTGCCACCATGCCTGGTTCTGGAGCCAGCACAGAATGTGGTACTGGGTATAGAACTCAGGTCCTTGTGCTTACCAGGCAGGCGCTGAGACTGTCTGCCCAGCCGGAAACAAAACGTTCTTGTTGTAACTCCCTTTTTCCGTCTTCAATTTTGCCTTGATCACGTGTAGCAGTAATCCGAGAACTGCCAGGTAAAAGCATAAAACCCGCATGGCAGTTTACTGAGTGGGGAGGGGAGGAACAGCATGGAGCAAAAGTTTATGTACTACTTCAATTAGTTTTAACCTGATCTAGTTTGGTTTAGAGCTCAACCAGAAATTAAGATGCTAGTTCTTGGGGTTTTTTTTTTTTTTTTTTTTTTTTTTGGCAGAACCAGGGATTGAACTCAGGACCTTGCTCATGCCAGGGAAGTGCTTATTCCACTGAGCCATCTCCCCAGTCCCCTAAGATGCTAGTTGTTATGTCTGGGAAAACCACTAAGAAAAAAAACAAAACTAAAAGTACAGTAAATGAGCAGGGCGTGGTGGCGCATGCCTGTAATCCCAGCACTCAGGAGGCTGAGGCAGGAGGATTGTTGTGAGTTCAAGACCAGCCTGAGCTACAAAGTGAGTTTAAGGCCAGCCTGAACTGCATAGTGAGACCCTGTCTCAAAAAGACAAAAAAAAAAAAAAAAAAAAAAAAAAAAAAAAAAAAAAAAAAAAAAAAAAAAAAAAAAAAAAAAAAAAAAAAAAAAAAAAAGAAAAAAAAAAAGAAAAAACCAAACAACAACAAAAAAAAGTACAGTAAATGAAATGAAATTCAGGGGATGACTTAGAAAATATTTTACACAAAAGAAAGGCTCCAAGGAGCAAAGCAGGTGCAATTTGTGGGAGAGGTAACAGGACAGACAACAGTCTGCCTTTGGGGCCAGCCAAATAGCTCAGTGGGTTAAAGCACCTGCAAGCAGGTGTAGGGGCTGGGGTTTGGTCCCCAGGGCTGCTGTGCTTGCCCCACCCCCATGGCCTGCTGAGACAGGAATTGAGACTGGGCATGGTGGAGCGCACCCGTAACCCAGCTCTTGGGAGGCTGTAAACAGGAAAATCACTACGAGTCCAATCGATCTAGTAGTGAGACTGTGAACACCCTGTAGACCCTTCCCTAAAATACAAAACAAAAAATCCACCTGTAGAACAGGCACAGTGGGTGCAAACAGATTCAGTGTCCCAGTTAGAAGGCACGGGATGCCAAAAGGTAAGAACCCCTACAAGCCATCTACAATTAATTGATTTTATTTATATGCATTTGGTATAGGGTCTCACTACACAGCTCAGACTTGTAGTGATCCTGTTTTCAGTCTTCCCCAGCGCTGGGATTACACAGCATGAGTCACCACACCTGGACTCAGCGCACCCCTGGGGTGGGCCAATGCAGCATGCAGGGCTAAGGCTTGAACCCAAGTCCCTGGGTTTGCCAAAGCAAGCACTTAGTCCGCTGAGCTATCTCATGGGCCCTTACAATTTGATTTTCAAAGACACAGAAGAAACTAGGTGAGAAGGTGTACCTGACAGCCAAGGCAGGAAGATGGCAAGCTTGAGGCTAGCCTGGGCACTTTAGCTACTAAGCAAGACCCTATCTAAAAATAAATAAAATTTATGGCACTGAGGATGTAGCACAGTGCAAAGGCTGTGGCTTCAATCCCCAACTACCCAGGCAGGTGGACAGGCGCTGTTATTTCAGCTGCTTTCTGCGCTTAGTACTTGGGAGGCTGAGGCCAGAGGACCCTTTGAAACACAAAATTTAGGGTCAGCCAGGAACACAGTGAGACCTTGTGTCTGAAAGATAAGAAAGTACCCAAGGAGGGAAGACCGAGAGGGCTGTGCAGACAGGGACAGATGAGGGCTTCCAGGGGGCTCCCATGAGTGCCCCGCCTGCCCTTAGGAACCAGGACTTGAGGCCAGAGGGAGCCACTCCTGTCTCTGGCCTTTGCCAAAGCAGCCCCTGCCCAAGAGCCCAGGCAGTGGGATGAACCCTGCACATGGTTGCGGTGAGGAGGATAAAGCATTAGCAGAGCCATTGCTTGCAGCAGCAGGGGCTGGGGCTGGGTGAGGATAAAGCATTAGCAGAGCCATTGCTTGCAGCAGCAGGGGCTGGGGCTGGGTGAGGATAAAGCATTAGCAGAGCCATTGCTTGCAGCAGCAGGGGCTGGGGCTGGGTGGTGCGCTTGCCCAACACCCTCAAGGGCCCAACTGCAGACCTCCCATTTCTGCCTCTGGGAATGAGTCCTCTCAGTCTGAGACAGCGGCACAGGCAGTAACACTTCCTGCCCCAAGTTCCTCTGGTGATTTCATTGCCCATGACCTGGCCACCCACCCCATACTCTGCTTGGCTTTGCTTGTCTCCTGGAACCCATAGGCTACTGCCGACCCTAGGGGCCTGGGACTCTCAGCCACCAAGCCACTCCTCATTATTGTCTTTTTCTTTCTTTTTTTTTTTTTTTTTCCAGGTACTGGGGTTTGAACCTGAGGTTCTTAACACTGCATTATATCCCCAGCCCTTTATGTTTTTTATTTTATTTTGAGATAGTCTCACTAAGTTGCTTAGGTGGGCTGGAACTTGGGATCCTCCTGCCTGAGACTCCCAGGGGGCTGGGGTTACAGGTGGGCACCACTGTGTCTAGCTGCCATTCCTAATTCCTAAGGTCTCCACCCTGGGCCTGCCCACACTCAGTGCTGGGTACCTCACTGCCCCTGCCCTCTGCTTCTTAGTGCCTCTGTAGCCTGCTCCACGCCCAGGCTCTCTGGCTGGCTCCCCCAAGAGGAAGCCCCTTGCTCCAGCCAACCTGTGAGCATCCTGGCAGGTACGAAAGCATGCATGAAGCACATGGCACAAGCCCTGGAGGGTAGTTGGTGGTCGCTTTTCAGAAGTAAGATGGGAGAGGCAAGATCTGCTGACACCCTAAAGGACACAGGGTGACCTGCGGCAGGAGTGGCCCTGTCTGTGTGAGTCCGCAGGTTCATGCAAAGGAGTCTCCAGAGTGGGCTGGGAGACTGTGGCCCCAGGACACTATGATTACGCACAGGCCAGAAGTGGTGGTGCTGGGGCGAGGGGCAAGCAGACAGGAGCCTTGAGCTACACAAGAATCTGCGGGAACAAAGGACACTGGGGCTGCCACATGCTGTTGTCCAGGTTGGGTGCGCACGCACCACTACAGGCACTGAGACGGGAAGTATGTGCTCACATCACCATCTTGGAAGTCCTCAGGCTGCTACTCCAGAAGATTCAAGAGTGATCAGACCCTGCTTGGTTTGTGTGGGAGGCTGACTCAATGGTTCATTGTTAGTCTCCCAAGAACCCCAAATGCTCCCAGGTGGGGCTTTTGGAAGGTGGCTGATCCTAGGGCTCACAGCTGACTTGTGGGGGGCAGGGTCAGAGGGGCGGAGCTTCCTGGTGGCCCTGCCCTGGGCAGTTCCCCTGCCCTAGGCCAGGCCATTCTGCCCTTCTGTGCTGTCTTTTGGAGCCAGCAGGCTAAATCATGGGCCAGAATAAATGTTGCCTTCAGCCGGACGTGGTGGCACAGGCCTGTAATCTCAGCACTCAGGAGGCTGAGGCAGGAGGATTATTGTGAGTTTGAGATCAGCCTGAGCTACAAAATGAGCTTAAGGCCAGCCTGAACTGCATAGTGAGACCCTGTCTCAAAAAGACAAAAAACAGACAAAAAAAAAAAAAAGGTTGCCTTCCTCAAATTGTGGATTTTGGGTATTTCTGTCCCAGCAACAAGAAAGTGATTAAGAGAGTTGGTTTTCTGATTGTGTGAACACGAACTTTGTCAGCTACAGGGAGTGCTCAGGGGAGGAAGCTGAGACAGGACGCTGCCCAGCTGGCTGGCCACTGGGAGCCACTGGGTCCCTGGTTCTCATGGCCTTGGGGAGGTGGAGGTGCGAGCCCTGTCTTTCCCTGGAGGCTGAGTGTCCCTGCTCCAAGCCTCCCAGCCCTAGGCCCTCACGGGTGAAGAATGAGGCAGCAGAGCACAGGAAGGAGATCCAGGAGAGGAAAGAGAAACAAGTTTTATTAAAGCCCCAAACACTTGGCTAGAAAAACTGAAAAGGATAAAGAGAGCAGGGAGGTGAGGAGAAGAAAGAAGGACGTTGAAAAAAAAGACAGAAAACACAGCAACCCTTTTCCATTTAGAAATTGTCAAGTTACACCAACAGAGGTCACAGAACACCCACAGAAGCTGTCACTGCTACACCAACACGGTCCCTACGGGGTGGATGGGGCAGGGTGGAGCTGAGCCTGGCTCGGCCCGGGACCAAGCACAGAGCCCGGGGCCGGCTCCAGGGAGCAGCATGGGGCTGGCGGGCGGGCGAAAGCCCCCATGCCAGGAGCAGTGTGGGCGTCCCGGGTTTCTGTCAAGCACACACGGGTGGGGGGCAGCGAGGTGCATGCAGTGGGGTGCGGACGTGCTGTGTGCTTGGGGAGTCGGGGGACCGGAAAGGGAGCCAGGTGGGGTGCAGGGGTGATGGGACGCGCACGCACACGCATGCACACGCACTGTGGTCTGCACCAGCACACACGTGCCCACATACAAAGCCGCAGACAGTTCCCTCGCGCCTCCGTGTCCAGGCCATAGCCCCCGCATGAGTGACAGGCGTCTGGAAGCCACACACAGCTGCACACGCGCTACCCGTGTTCTCACGCGCAGAGCTCCTCATGCACACGCAGGCTGGCACCTGCCAGCGCCCTAGCAGCTTACATGCGCCTTTGTGCACACGCGTGCGCGCACACACACACACACAGGCCATCCCCATGCACACACACCTCATGCAAATGCGCACACCGCCGAGGCCTTAAGCCGGTGCACACATGCACACAGCTGCATACGCCCGGGCTGCACAGTGGCAAGCAAGCGCCTCCAGGCCCGCTCATGTGCAGGAACTGAAGCGAGGAAGATGCGGGTCCCCCTGGGCTCCACGGCAGTGGGCGGGTGGGCCCCAAGGGTGGATGCGCCCCTGCCCTCCCCCACACAGGGACATCAACTGAGGACAATGACAGTAGGGGACGCACTCAGGTCACAGCGCTGAGGAGGGGGCAGGCAGAGCAGCAAGCAGTCATGGGGGGAGGGAGGAGGGGGCACCACTCCCCCCTCCCCTCCCAAGCCGGGTCTCTGTCCCCGACCTAAGCATCGCCATTGCCTCCCTGGACGGCCCCAGCCGTGCCGCTGCTGTCCCCTGGCCCCAGCCCCGCCGGGACAGTGGCCAGGGAGAGAGGGCCGTGGGTTCCTTTTTTTCTTTTTAAATATTTATATATATTTATATTACGTATATTATATATATATATAATATGTAAATATATTTTTAAAACAATATAAAATGTTAAGACACTTCACTTAAATGTAAAGAGTTGCCTGCAATTAAAAGTAATTGCATCATTTATGAGGTCCTTTTTTTTTCTTTCTATTTTCTAGATTTTTTGTGATTTTCTTTTTTTTTTTTTTTTTTTTTTTTTTTTTTTTTTTTTTTTTTTTTTTTTTTTTTTTTTTTTTTTTTTTTTTTTTTTTTTTTTTTTT
>PVKA01025443.1:0-32968 GCA_004027165.1 Ctenomys sociabilis | reverse complement strand
TGTTGAATCTTTGATATAATTCATGTATAAAGAATAAGATACGGAAACAGCTGCACTCTTAATTTACTGATGAGACATCTGCTATAATAATGTCTATAAGTATAATATCATGTATGCATCTTATATGATACCAAAACATTATGAAAACAGTTTGCAATGCATTAATTTATTGAATGTGTCCTGTTAAGGTAACTTAAAACTGTCGCATTGATATTTGTACTTAAATAAAATAAAAAATAAAGAAAAAAACTCAAAAGAAGAAATTCAAATAGATATAACACAATTAAGAGGATTAGACAACAAAAAGAGGGCAAGGAGAAATGCTAGGTAACATGACAATGGCAAAGGCATACATTTATACATACAAGATGGGCAAGTCAATGATCTGTGCTAACTTTCTACTGCCAGAAGCGTACTGAGATTACTCACATATTCCTGGTGTTATAAAAAACGCTTACTATAGCTCAGTGGTAAAGACAACACAGGCGTATTTGTGGTCCAATATGGCTACAACTTGCCGGGGACTTCATGAGACATGCTTTCTCAGGATGATCTGCTTCCTAAAGAAAGAACATGTACTATCGCATGCGTTCAATGTGCAGACATGCAGGGGGTGCATTGTGCATCCAGTGAGAGTCCTCTAAAAGGAATGCAGTAGAGTTTTCCATATTTAATTGACAAAAATTCTAAAATGTTTCCAGAGACTATGGGACTGGTGGACATGAAGCTGGTCTATGCCACTTGAACATTTGTTAGCTTGTCACAGCATTGGCGCTACCATTATTCCAATTCACAGATGGGAGAACTGAGACATGAAAGATTGCACAAATGTTCCAGTTTTACAGGGGTTAAATTGTAGAGCTGAAAATTAAAGGCAAAGAAACAGTCTCTTAACTAGAATGAAGATCAAATCAGATGTTATTCAAATTATTAAATACACTTATTTATCAAAAACTATCATCTACTGAAATTCACCTGGGATAGAAAAGTCTCTCTAATTCTTTTCTATTTCAGTGCTACTTCTCACCACATCACTACTTCAGGCTTTTCCATGTGTATGTATGAGCATGTATGTGCAATTTTAAATATACTCTTCCTAGCTCCTGCATTTTTAGAGCTAGAATTATCAAACATTTTCATTAACACTGAACAATTATCCACTAAAATGAGCACTATGATCCTGAACATTGCTTACCCCATTTCAGAAAAATAGAAATTTGGAATTAAAGATGTTATATAATTTTTCTAAGTGATACAGATAGATAGAAAATAGCACATTTTGAGTTTATTTCTGATGTCTAAAATAAGCATTGTGATGGTCTTTCATGAATATTTGTTTTATGCAAAATGTGATAAGGTTCTAAAATTTTGAATTTCTATTTGTTATTATAGCATACTGAATTATGCTTTTACCCTGTTGTATGGGCTTCTTTAGAATACTGACTGATTTGTTGCACCTATGTTTTGAAAGTTTTATATAAATGGATATTTGGTGGTTTAGTTAGTACTATTCAATTGTTAAAGGGTTAAATCCAATTAGATGGCTATCACACAATTCAGAGGTTATTCACTGTTTGTTACTTATCCTGTAAACCAATTTATTGCTTTAAGGATTGGTTGAGTCAGGCTTAAAATGCATTTTCAAAATTATCTTCAAAGAGAAAAACAGATATACAGAATATGTATTACTGAGGGTTTCAGACACACACACATCTTATATATCACATGTATACCTACCCCCACACACCTATTTACTCTATCTGCTTTGAGCCTCTCATCCAGCTCCTGCATGTTCAAATTATTTGTTATTCATATTTTAGCCAGATCTCTTCTAAATACTAGCTGTGCTTGATTTCCTAGTCTTTTAAAAGGTGGACCAGTGTCTGGTAGGTTACAGTTATCCAGAAGTTCTAGTGTGCACAGTATGACAGCATACACGAATAAGAATGAACTTTCAACTTTTCAGTTACCACTGTAACCAAATGGTAAGTGCTTGACAAAATAAATATGTTCAGTTTGATTTGGATATTATGTAATGTACACATGTGCGAAAGCATCACGTGGGGCCCGCAAAATAGCTTAGCAGATTAAAGGACCTGTAAGCAGGCACAGGGGCCCGGGGTTCGATTCCTGGCCTATCACGCTGACCCTGCCCCTGGGGTGCACTGACACAGCAATTGAGACTAGGTATGGTGGTGCATACCCGTAATACCAACACTTGGGAGACTATAAGCAGGAGAATCACTATGAGTCTGATCTACATAGTGAGACCCTGTATATCCTATAGATCCTTCCCTAAAAATAAAAAAAAAAAAAGCATCACATGGTGCAGCACAAGTAGATACAATTCTTGCTTTTATGTATCAGTTAAAAATGAATTATTCAAGGTTGACCTGGGAAGGAGGTATTTAATCCCAACACTGTATAAGGATGGACACAGATAAATTGAAAATTTAAGCCCAGTGTGAGAAAGAGTAATTTGGTGATAACCTGTCTCTTCCTCCCCCAAAAATGGGGTTGCTAGATATGAAGTTCATTGTGGGAACACTTGGACCAATCATCAATATCACTAAATAATTTATTAAAATGTGTGCACACACATACAGTACGATAATCTTTGAACTTTTTATCTACAGGTGAATTAGTTTCACCATCTGCTTTAACATAACTCCTCCTCCTTTGTGGTATTTGGTGTTCCTGTAGTTTTTGTGACACCCCACTTTGCTTGCTTTTTTTTGTCCTTAAAATGACCTACTTTTTAGTTTCCATCCTTGGTTCTTTCTCCTTATGCAGACTTTTAGGGTTTGTTACTAAGAGATTCTTTCTGGTCCCCTTCATGTCTCACTTACCTTTTTTCATTATGCTGTCTTCTACTTGCCTGGCTTCAAATATCGTTTCTTGATTGATGACTTCCAAATGTATGTTGTTAAGCTATAATTCCCACCTGTTTTACAAACCAATGGATTCAACTGACATCGTCAACATTCCATATATTCAATTTTTAAACTTTTCCTCAAATTATCTCCACCTGTAATTATCTTGGAAAATACCACCACCAAAGAGCTTAACAATATCTGAGTGTCAGTCTTTGTATTCTAGTCTGTTTTACTAATTTACACTTCCTATATAATTACAGCTGGAAAACATCAAGAGATTCTGCTTATTCTTTATGTACTTCTGCCCTCCAGCAAGGGTTATTTTAGTTTTACACAGGCAGAATATTTAAACCCCAAACTTTGATCATGCCATCACACTGTTTGAAATCCTTGGAGGTCTTCTGAGTATCCTCAACAAAGAAGAAGTGCATGAGATATAGTTGATCCAAAATATTTGTCCGCTGGCTAATACTAGGGCTATCTAATACCATTTTATATCCCTGCTCATTTACTCTGTCAAACTGGTCTTCCTTGTGTCTCCAAAATGTTCCAAGTCTTCTAATTCACATATGATTGCTTTATCTCTAGAAAAAAAATATTTTTATTCTGTTTTCCTCTTAACTCCTTCCCATCACTCAATCAGTAACCGAAAGTATATTTCTTCAGGGACATTCTTGCAGTAAATATAAATCCAATGCCAAAAATGCATTGGTGTGTGTGTGTGTGTGTGTGTGTGTGTGTGTGTGTGTGTGTGTTTTAATAGGAAGTTAACTTAGCTGAACTAGAACTCCAAATTGTACTTTTTCAGCTATAATTATGTCCCCATCTTTAATCTTGGCTAAAGTTTTTCGAATTTTCATAACATGGTTCAGGGACATCCAGAAATGTGGGCTCAGCTTCTGTTGCTTTCTCCTGGGATTTTCTCCTTCATTTTCCAGCTGCTAAGAGAGCCCAGAAATATTTCTTCTGATTTCTTCAGCGAGTAAGAGACCAGGCTTCTATCAAGAGTTTGGCTTTCACCTTGGTGGCTGAAACTTCCCTCTGGAGAAAAGTTGTAAACATGGGAAAGCAGACTAGTACTGTTCTCCTCTGCTTACATAGCCACTACTTGGTCATTTCTTTCTTCTTTTCATTTGTCTATGGCACATATGTTCATGTGCAGATAGAAATACACATCTTTTGTCCAGTGTTTATGATCATCTTATGCAGGAAGACATTCCTTGTATGGGCTAATGAGCCATGAGTATAATTTTATGCACAGAAACATAAAATAGTTATTGAGTATCTTTGGTGTGCAATATATTCTGCTGTGTGGGTATAACAAATGTGTTCTTGGCAGTGACTCATCCATGTGGATGAGTCACTGACAAAGGATCTACAGAGTAAGGTACAAGATAACAAGATAAACCCTGAGGGGACTTCACTGACCTCATCAGAAACAAAAGCTACATTTTTGGGTGTATAGGTCTTGCTCTATCTCGGTCTTAACCATCCAGCAGAAAAGAGTAAAAATGAGGTATATAACATGGGCCATAACAATAAGCTGAGCTCTAAATGGCTATAGTCAACAACTTCTCCAGATAACACACTATTATTGTGGAATGCTGGACTGGGTTGGATTGTGTCGCTGAGTTCAGGCACCTAAATTGGTTTAATAACAATGGAGTGCCATCTTTGACAGGTCTAGACACAAAAAAGGGAGATACAAAGGAAGAACCATTCTATGTTTGTATAAACAGTACAGTTAGGATAAATATGCAGTGCTTCTGAATAATTCTATGAGAAGCAAGATTTGCACTAATAGTGGTTGGTATTATGTTGGCTTTTAGTACTATGGACAACCTCTAGGAAGATAACAAGGTAGAAAGTATTAATTTTTGGATCTGTGATATAATTCAGCTATAAAAATAAGATAATGAACAGCTATACTCTCTTAATTCACTGATTAGAGACATCTGCTATAATAATGTCTGTAAGTATAATATCATGTATGTAGCTTGTACGATACCAAGACATTATGGAAATAGTTTGTAATGTATTAATTTATCAAATCTGTCCTGTTAATTTGTCTTGATACTGTCTTATAGCTATTTGTTCTTCAATAAAAGATAAAAACAAATAACAAAAGAGTTAATGATAAAAACAAAGAGTTAATGATGGATTAACTGCATGTGTGAGTGTGTGTGTATATATACAAGATTCAATGTGGTTTAAGTGTTATTGGTGTTTCTTTGACACTTTTTTAAAGCATGTTTGTATTCAATTATTTTTCAATCTTGCATAGCTATATGTTAATCTGAGCAACAGAGCTGATGATAAAAATAGGTAAATAACAGCCCAAAAATAAAACAAATGCATTCTTTGATCTTATCAGTTACACATTCTACTGTGAAAGAAATATGTTAAGTAATTATCCACATCATTAATTCCAATTGGTAAAAGGGATACAAGTGAATTGAAAGGGTATATGAGAAAATATACATTGGCAAACCTTCCTCTTCACTTGAATTAGAAGACTTGCAGAAGAATAAAGTGAAGTTCTAGCTAATATTTCAGAGGTATTATAAGCTAACTACTCAAAATGTCAGCTGAAGCGAAGAAAATATTTTAGGCAAAATAAGAGCTAGAGAGGAAACAAGAATGAACATTACTATCATTGTTCATTTTCTATTCCTGTTTTGAAATACCATACCATTTTTAATTTTGTGTTGCTTTGTCCTTGTTATTTGTTTTTGTTTATTTTCCTCCTAAAAAAGAATAAACATCATAGAGAGTTAATATGACAGAACATTAGATATGGAGGTGAGAATTACAAGTGAGATAGGTTTGTGTCAAGAAAAACTAGAATGCCTTTGATTCATTTTACATCAGGGAATTATTTGTCAAGCTTACAGTTACACAAGAAAAGTAGCAATGGAGTACATCATTTCTAAATTGTTAGTGCAAAGAAACATCATCACAGGTACTGAAACTTTTATCCTGTGTTTCTGAGTGTACTTAAAAATAAGCATTTTGCTTTTCTAATTATTTTATATTAGCATTTTATCAACTGCAAAATATTCTATGAAGTGTATGCTTTGCAATTGTTTTCAACTATTTTATGTTTATTTTAAACATTAATTTAAATATTTTAACTATTTTATTTTGTTAACATAAGACAATTTGTATGGTATTATGAACAACCTTATTAAGATGTCCATGAGATTTTCAAGCTAAAACTGTTTTGTAAAATAATATTAATTACAAACATTTAACCAGGAGATTAAACTATCCTAATTTTAAAAAGTAATTTGCTTTACACCTAATGCCATTTATGTAGGTTTATGTCAAATATTACCATGAATAAGTGAGGGAATTGCTAAAATGAAAAAGGTTCATAACTGACATAAACCATCATCATCATTTATTCAAAAGAGTAAGCTTTTCAGGTATCAAAAGCTGCTTTTGAGCACTGAGTGTTCTCTAACATGGTGACATTTGTGATTATTTTCGTATAAGCCGGAAGACTTCAAGTACCCTAATTACTTTGCAGGTGCAATGTTTTCATAGCCCTTTGAAGATTTTCCAGGAAAAGTGCACTTTATGCCTGATTAAGAGAACTATCCCAAGTGGAAAGCCATATTTTGGCTTTCTTTCTATTAAATCTGTTCATGACTGAAATCTACAGGCTACTCCTAGGTAGGATAATGGAATTTAAAGAGTATATTCATTATGGGCAAATAATTTCTGAAAGTGCTTGCATTTGCTCCTCTGCCTTTCGTGCCTCAAAGATTTTTGCCCACATTATAGGTAAGCATAAGGCTTTGTCTTCTTATCCACCAGATTGCCACTTTCTCCAAACTGGTTTAACAGAGGTTCTATGTGAATGTGCGATGGATCCAGTTCTCAGAGCTTCCTGTCTGGTGGGCATGTAGGCAATGCTGCAGTCATTTTAGATTAGTGATGAACGGTCATGAAATTGGAAACAGGTTCTCTCTGCTTTCCACAAGAATCTAGAAAAACACAAATACATACACCCAGAAAGTGTGAGTCCAACTCAAACATCATAAAATAATACACTGTGCATGCTTACCAGCATGCAGGGCCACATGAACATATTAAATGTCGTTGCCTGATGCCAAAGTCAAGTATAGTTTCAACATTCAGAGTGAGTAAATCTGGAGCAGTCTCAGTTTAAGCTTCAACTAATGACACAGCTGTATATTTGTCCTTGTGATGACAAAAAACAGTTTTGATTTCCTTACCTCTTTCTTTCTGAGTGATCACTGATAACTAATACTTTTCCAATATAGCAGCCTTAGAGATAAAGCATATAAAATGATAGCAACAGGCACATTAATGATATTGAACATGTAAGAGGTGTCACAGTTTACACATATTGCTTCATTTAATTTTCACAGCCATCCTGTACTTTTTTTGGTGGTACCAAGGATCAAGCTCAAGACCCTGCACTTGCCTGGCAAGCACTTATTCCTCTGAGTTATCTCCTCAACCTCTCCTGCATTTTAAATGGTTTTCTAAGTATCCCCCATTTTACAGTAGAAAAAATGCTGATTATTCAGGCTTATTTGATTAAAAAGTTCACTTTTATATTTAAGAATCTAGGGGCTGGGAGATGGCTCAGTGGAATAAGTGCTTCCCTGGCAAGCACAAGGGCCTGAGTTCAATCCCCAGTCCTGTCAAAAAAAAAAAAAAAAAAAAAAAAGCAAAAGAAGAATCTAAATTATTTTCTTTTCTTTAGTAAGTATTGATAAAGATAAAATTATTTTGTAAGACAATCTAAAAATATATTAAACACAGAGAAACCAACTTTTTAAATGAACTTTAAAAGAGGATACCATAACAGATGGCACCTTTCTAGTTGCATTTTGTCAGACACCTCTATTGCATTTTGTACCTCTAGGCTTTCCATTCTATAGAAGCAACACAAGCCTCAGCAGGTAAAGGATTCTCAGGTAAAATCATGATAGTCTTCAAATTGTAGGGAATCTTATATGACTTCTGGTGAATATCTCAGAGACAGGCTTATCGTAAGACTGACAAGTTAACACCTAAATTTCATACCACTCCACAACAGTCAACATAAAGAAATCCCAGTCTGTGTTATTTTATATCCAAGTGGAAAACAGATCCAGGAAGAAGTCCCCCTAGGTATGAATAGCAAGGTACCCGCCTCTCACTTGAAGTCTTCCTGCTTCCTCTCTTGTTGAGGGAATTGTAGAATAAAAAGCATAGCCACCTATGATTGGCAAGTGGAGCATGTAATTTTAACACTTTGAAGCTTTGAGTACACGTTAAAATTTGAGAGCTGGCCCTTGTATAAAACTTTTAAATTCCTTCTATATCTTCTAAAAGAGCTAAGCAAATATTCCTATGAGAAAGACAGAAAAATGTCTGAATAATTTGATACTTGTAATAGGGTTTCTTGTTACACATGGAGAAAGTTTCTTTCAGTGGATGATTTCAGTAGTAAACAGAACTCTCTCAACTTTCCAAATTCATTTCTCACCTGCTCCCAGAGAACATAAATTATTAAGGTTAATTACAGAATCATTCTCTTGATTTAAAGCTCCCCATCTGAGGTTAAAGTTCAAGTCCACCTGGGAATGACAATACCCCAGGCTTAGTAAATCACAGTATGATGAGTTCACCAGATTTTTTTTTTCTTGGAAATGTATTTTGATAGGGCAGAGTGCTAATGGGAAAAGAAGAATTTGAACACTAGGGAAGGAAGAACCAAACTGTACTAAAAAATGTTAGAAAAAAGCTTCAAAACCTCAAAACAGCACTATTTACATATGCCCACTCTGGTAAGTGTGAGTGATCTAATAAGCCCACTGTACAGAGGAACTGAGACTCTACCGGGTGGAAGTGTGGTTCCTGGCCAGAGAACCAGTGTTGCACAGAAGTAGGTCTGGAAAATGTGGGATGAATTGGGTAGAGTTAGGCTTATGAGCAACGATCAGCATCAAATATAGGAACTGCTAAAGTCAACTCCTATATAAAACACAAACTCCAAAAATAATTAACATATTTGAGGAGAAGGAATGAATCTGAAAAATCATTTATTCTGTTTATTTCATCAAAAACTGTGAAAAGGTAGACACTTGGTGAAGCTATAAATCTATGACCGGAACTGAAGTGAGTAAGATTCTTCAGAACAAGTCTTCATACTGATTCTCTGCTTTTGACATTTGCAGAGGCAATGACAGATCCAGGTCAGCGTGGTAATGGCCAGTCCAGATGAGATGCCTCAATGCCAAGAAGGAACCCCTTTTCTCAGAACAGCCCTACACATTAACCTCAAATCTGAACTCGATCATATTTCAAGCATTTTGGAAAGAAAGACAATATTGCACTGATGATAATGATTAAAACAAATAAAAACACTGGCTACCCTGTGAGCCTGAGGTTTCAGTCATGGATTTTCCAAAGTATACACATGTGAGTCTCAGAAGCCTCTTTATACAGAAGCTGTTCTGGTACTTATGGACTGTCTGAATGCAGTCAGCCTGCACTTACGGAAGAAATCATAAATTTGAGTTTCCTCACTCATGGCCACATAAAATCTCAAAATAATACTGCACTCATGTAAGCACCATAACATTTAATATTTTGTTATATGACAGAAATAAGTAAAACCCAAAACAGACACAATTGATTTGACATTTTGCAGAGTACTAAATTTTATCATTGACTTAGGGGAAAACTTGAGAGAAAGTAAAAAAATAATCAGTTTGATGCTCAGTTTTGTTTTCAGGTTTAATATACCAAGGAGCACTTACTGCAAGTGAAAATGAGGAAAACATGGACTGGCTTGAGGAGTATTAGAGAAAATTAAAGGAATCACGCTCTGGAATTACAATAGCAAATAAATTTGTTTTGATTTATTTTTAAATTGAAAGTAGTGATTGTATCTATGGAGTGTGATGTAATGATCACTTCATGTGCACATTATAAAACTATTCAAACTACTTAAAATGTTCATCTTTTTATTATTAGTTCGTATAACACAGCCAATATTTAGCTTGATTTTATATTCCAAACTCCTGTACCATTAAATGAATTTGGGTAAGTAGTTCTACCTTCCACATTGTATTTGCTTGTTGGTTTCTGTAGATTGTGTTGGGAGAAAATATAAAGCTTCTAGGCAAATAAGTATACTATTATTTATACTAAATACACTACTAATTCATGGAGAAGTCTACAGAGTGTTACAGCAGTCTCTCCTTTTGGTTACTAAGAAAAACTTACTCAAATCAATGCATAAGCCTATAATTTCTGCTTTGTTTTCCTTGAAGAGCTTCATTTATGTACTGGTTTTAATTACAGCAGTTTGTTCCTTTGTGTAAGGTATGATTTAGCTAATATTTTGTTCATAAAATACAAATAAATGCACATCATATAAATGCAAATCATAAGGGTTTATGTGCTCTAGGAACTTCTGTTATGGTAAAATGATTGAACATTAAAATCTTAAATATGTCTGTATTCAACTTGGGTGGGTATTTCACAGTAACCATAAACTCGGTGGCTGGAACAGCAAACAGTTGTTTCTCATATTTCTGGAAGATGAGAAGTCTGAGATTATGGCACCAGGAGATTTGGTGTTTGGTGAATGCCCATCTCTTGCTTCACATACAGATGGGTTATGGCTAGGCCTTCAGATGGTGGGAAAAACATGAGTTAGACCTCTGCATCCCTTTTCTAATGGCAGTGCTCCCACTTATGGATACACCATGTATGTGATCTTATTGCTTCCCGTAGATCTTGTCACCCAGTACCAGGACAACGGGACTGAACAGATATCAGCGCATGAAATTAAGTCAATTATCATAATTTAGTCTAACGACTAAATGGGCAATGTATTTGCTAAATGTTATGTGCATGATTAATTTGGCTAAGTAATTTTAAGCATTGTGATTTGCTATTCTTTGCTCAGGTAGTATCCAATGAGTGTGTAGAAAATATGCAGAAAAGATAATTGGGAAGGTAATAGTGACATGTCAAAATGCTGCACTAGTAATGGAGTCATGAATTCCAAAGAAAACTGAAAAATACAGTACAAGTGTCCAGGCTAACTTTTTAGTTCAAATATTAAAACTTACAAATTTGAACACAGTTTTATGTTTGTTAGTCTATACAAAATAAAAGAAGTTTGTACTAAGACAATCACCACAAATGTTTCTAGTGGTATAAACATGCTTAAGGACCAGCCAAATAGCTCTGCAGATTAAATCACCTGGTTAGGCAGATGCAGGGGCTGGGTTTCAATCCCCAGTATGCCATGGGGCCCCTGCCTCCCTAGGCACTATAAGACGGAGATTGAGACTAAGCATTGTGGCACATGCCTGTAATCCCAGCATTTGGGAGGCTGAAAAACAGAAGAATTACTATGAGTCTGATCAATGTAGTGAGACCCTGTAAACCGTGTACTAAATTGTAAAAAAGTTTAAAACAAGAAATAGGCTTATAAAATTATAAATTGATGATAGAAATCCATGCTTCACTAATACATGCATGTGAATATACAATATGTACAATGTACTTATTATATATACTTCTAGTGTAAATGTTAATCACATAAACTGGTTTTCACTAGTGAAGCAGAACATTCATTCTTGAATCACAAGTTACTATTCTGGATGTCATTTCATAGAACTAAATGGTCAGAGGTATCAGAATATTAATTCATTTTCTTTGGAGATGTTAATTTCAAGAAAACCCTTTGCATATAAACTTTAAAATAAAGGATTAAGTAGCATTTATAAAGAAAACCTACCATTGCAAAAGTTTTTTTTTTTTTTTAATACACTGTATTGTCACTGGGAATGACTAAATATTTGCTTAAAATTCAAGTTAAGGACTATAAAACCTACACCTCATGGGATAAAGTTCATAGGAAAAAGACCCATGGGGTTCTGATAGTATTAATCATGGACAGAAGGTTTCCATGATCTCCCCTTTTTATAAGCACTTAGCATGTGTGTGTGTGTGTGTGTGTGTGTGCGTGTGTGTGTGTGTGTGTGTATGCGTATTTGTGTGTGTATGTAACTCAAGACAAGAGATTCAGGGATTATAGGCCTTTGGTTGGTATTTTCTATAGGTAAAATAAATTCTAAGATTGTGTTGTCATCAAATGAAGTTTTCTGAGTGAATGTATAAGATCCATTCATTGGAGCTGGGGAGGTAACTCAGTGGAATAAGTACCTACCTGCCAAATGCAAGGTCCTGGACTTGATCACTAATAAAAAAAAAAGCCATTCCCAATGATATATAGATGAATGTATCAAAGGAAACTTAACTTGTTAGAAGTATAGAGCAACATTTCTCTAAGGCACTCAGGAAATTGTACATGTAAAAGAAATTAAAGAAGGTAGTAGATGAGACTTATGGCTAGATGCATATAATATTTATTCAACTTGAAAATTGACTTTGGAAAGAACAAATACCCAGAGAATAGGGACCCTTGAAATAAGTGATTCAGTATATTGAGAAAGAAATTGTGTGACAGGATTTCCATGACTTTGACCTCAACTGTAAATGAAAGTTCTAAGAGGTATCAAGATTTTCTGGACCACAAATAACCCACGTGGATAAACTTGAAAAAGTCATATTCAGAAAGAGCAGTGGATATTCAATGGAGAACCAAAAGACCCTATGAAAGAGAAATGGGAAGAGAACTTTATTATATGAGGAAGTTTTTAAAAACAATGCATCAGAACTTCCATCTTCCCCGTACCCCCAGTGAGAGACCCTGAGAACAAGACTCAGGCACCCCAGTGAGTGAGACTCTCTACTGCGCCCCATGTGACCCCTGCAAATCCCCAGAGCACCCACCCTGAAGCCTGTCAATTGAGTGAGAACTTCTGAGACTCTCTCAGCCCTTATCCAACCCAGCCGGCCCGGTGAGTGTGTGTGTACGGCTTCCCCGCACCACCAGCGAGATATCCTGAGAGCAAAACTCAGGTACCCCTGGGAGGGAGACTGCCTACTCTACCCCCGTGAACCCTGCAACTCCCCCGAGCCCCCACCCCCAAGCCATCTGAGCGAGGGAGAATTTTTGTGACTCTTCCAGACCCCGATCCAGCCAAGCAGAGCCCGGTGAGTGTGTGGGAGAGCTATGGTGCTCTCCGACGCTCCTTGGGCCCCGGACACAACATAGGAGCATCACAGGCTCACTGTTGTGCTAGAGGAATGCAGCAAAGAGTAGATGAACACAACAGCTAGATCCAGGTAGGCATAACTGGATAAACTCAAACTTAATAAATTGCCACCTGAACCTCATTACCTGCTAAGGTCATAACTGCACAAAAGCTCTACACCAGAGGTCAGAGGTCAGTGCTATACAGAATTACAAACACTATGAGCAAATTGCAATCTCAGACCTTGAGCCCACCCATGGCAAGTGCAGAGGACACTAGCTCAGCTGAAATGAATGAATTAACAGAGTCAGAAGCAAAGAAACAACAGCAGAAAGGGATAAAGGGATTAAGACCAGAATTAATGCCTGAAATAAAAAAAAGAAATTTATGATTGCATACCATCTGCAGGAATGAATCAAATGCAGAAACATAAGGCAGAAACCCAATGGCAACCCAGAACAAGTGCAGAAACACTATTCCAGCTGAGACGTATGAATTAATAGTGTCGCAAGCAAAGAAAGAACAGCACAAAGATAAAGAGGAACTCAGAACAGAAATAGTTTTTGAAATAAAAAAAGAAATCTTTGAAAGCATAGCATCAGAGGTAGAGAATCAATTACAGACATATATGGAGGAAACCCAATTTTGAAAAAACTCTGCAGTAAAAGAATTAATAGCGACCTCTAAAGAAGAGATTAATTTAAAAAATAGAGATTAGTAATATGATGGATTCCTTAAATGAGCTATACAGGAATGAAATAGAGCTCATGAAGCACAGGCAAAGAGATATAGAAGAACTTAAAATCTCAGTCATGAGTCTACAACACCATCTGAGTGAAAGCGAAGACAAAGTTTCAGATCTTGAAGATGACGGTGCAGCTAGTGAAAAGGTGAGAAAGGATCTCTTAAAAACAATGAGAACGCAAGAAAAGATAATCCATCACCTGCAAGATGATGCCAAGATGCACAATGTGAGATTAATTGGCATCAATGAGAATGAAGGAATGAATACAAATGATATAAAAAGAATATGGGCAGAACTAATAGCAGAAAACTTCCCAAATATAAGAAAACAATCCAACATTCAGGTAAGCAAAGCATACAGAACACCAAATAATTTCAACCTAGCTAAAAACACACCAAGACATATAATAGTCAAGATCCCAGAAATGCAACACAGAATAATTATAATCCTAGCAAATAGACTATAGCAAATCACTAAGGAGATCATATACCATAACAAGGTAGGATTCATGGCAGGGATTCAAGGATGGTTCAATATTTGAAAATCTATAAATGTAATATACTATATTAATAAACTGAAATCTAAAAACCACATGATCATCTCAATTGATGCAGAAAATGCTTTTGACAAAGTCCAACACTCACTCATGTTCAAAGTCCTAGAGAAAAATGTTGGAGAGGATGTGAGTAAAAGGGAACACATCTCCACTGCTGGTGGGAATGTAGACTGGTGCAACCACTGTAGAGATCAGTGTGGAGACTCCTCACAAAAATAGCCCTGGAAATTGCATTCAAGCTAGGTATGCCCTTACTGGGAATTTTCCTGGAGGAACTGAAAACATCATATCATATTGATATATGTGTTTATAGATACACAATTTGTGATAGCCAAATCTTTGAAACAACCAAGATGCCCATCACATGAGGAATGGTTGAAAAAAAATGTTATACTTTTGTACAATGGAGTATTAATCAGGTATAAAGAATGATAAACTTGAAACATTTATATTTAAGTGGACGCCATTTGAACATATGCTTATAAGTGAAATAAACCAGACCCACATGTGCAAATATCATATAGTAACCCTAGTATAAGAAATCAAAAGAAGTAATACAAATAGGTATAACAACACCTAAAAGGAATTTAGACATATAGTTAGGCTAAAGTGAACTGCATTTGCTGCAGGGCAATAATCAGCTTCTCTTCTGGATTATTAACAACGTAAGTTTGTAGATGCAGAACTCGGAAATGGAAGGACTGCAAGGTCTGCCAACATTAGGGCCCTAGCCTTTCAAATTCAGTGAAGACTCAGGACATAGGAGAACCTGTACTGTAACATCATGGAACTCAGTTGTGCCCCACATTCTCTGATCAAGGAGATTATGGAGCCATAGAGAATTGTGATCAATGATGTATAGTGTGTCTAAGGACAGTGACATGGAGAGAAAACTTTCTCTCAGGCTTTCACAGAGAGCAAATTGGTCAAGCAATGGTCGTGACTCATCCACATGGTTGACACTGACAAAGGATCTACAAAGTGAGTTACAGGGTTACAGGATAAACGCTGAGGGGATTTGACTGACCTCATCAGATACAAATGTTACTTTTTTTTTGTTATATAGGTCTTTCTTTTTCTCGGTCTTATCCATCCAGTAGAAAAATATAAAAATGAGATATATAATTTAAAGCCATAATAATATGCTGATCTGTAATTGGCTCTAGTCAACAACTTCTCCAGATACCCCACTACTATTGTGGACTGCTGGAATATGTTGGATTGTTTTGCTGAATTCCAGAACCTATAATAATTGAATGACAAAAGAATACCCATCTCTGACAGGACTAGACAAAAACAAAGGGGATAGAAAGGAAGGACCATTCTGTATTTGGATATACAGTACATTTAGGATAAATATGCAGTACTTTCATGTAATGTTATGAGAAGAAAGATTTTCATTGATAGTGTTTGGGCAGGATATCCTGTCTGCTTCTTGAACTATGGATAACCAGTAGGAAGATAGCAATGGAAAAAATATTAATTATTGAAATTTTACTATAATATAGCTTTAAAAAAGATAGGTATACAGATGTATTCTCTTAATTCAGTGAATAGAGGCATCTGCTCTAATAGTGTTTGTAAATATCATATCATGTCTGCACCTTGTACAACAAATAACAACTACAGAAACAATATGCAATGTATCAACTATTGAATCTCTTCTACTAATTTGATTTGAAACTGTCTCATTGCTAGTTGTTCTTCAATAAAATTATGGAAAATAAAAAAAGAGAAAGAAAAAATAAAAGTAAAAAGTATACATCACCCCAATAGTAAAAATGCAATCCACTTTTTAAAATAAGAATCATAAAGGAAAGAAATTAAATATGCAGAAGTTTCATTTTATTGTGGTGCTCATCTCCTTCATCAGCTTGGGAGAAGTCTGGTATCATTGTGGTGGACTGAAGTAGAAATTTACACTCTCATTCAGCCAGCTTTCAGGGCACTTTTGCATAATGTGCGCTACTAGTAAATCTGCTCACATATTTGGTGGATTATACACTGTAGCCGTTACTGCAAAGTATCCAGTGGACCTAACAATAAGAAAAGTGGTTTATCAACATAGGAATAGATGTAATGCTCCTTCCGAAATTCTGCTGCTTTTGGTAAACTGATCATTTAAATTTCTTTGAGTTAAATCATCTCTGAGAAAGTTAGCCAAAGGAATCCTAACCCTTTTCTCAGAAAGCTACCTTTCTGATGACCTTAACTAGAAATTTGAAGATGAAATGAGGATTTTCAAATCTGTATTGGAAGAAAATTGTGTCACTAAGAATGACAAGTAGCCCAGTGTCAATGACTAACTGTCACAGGTGACTTTGACCCGCTCCTCAATGTGGCAGCCTCACTGAGCTGAGGCCTGCAAGCCCATCTTCTCAGAGGGAGGCTGAGCCTTCCACAGTTATAGAGCTTGGTGAGCCCTAACTTGTACCTGTCCATCATGTAGACTGGCAATGTTGCAGCTCGATCATGCCCATGCTATCACACTATCACAGAGGTGGACTGCATCCTAGCCAGCAAGATTCAGGGATTATGGTCCTTTGGTTAATATTTTCTACAGATAAAATGAATTCTAAGATTGTGTTGTCATCAGTTGTGCCAAGTGCACCACCCTACTGTCCTGGGAGCCTTGATAACTCACACCTACCCCTATCATCAGTGCTGAGCTCTGCAACTTCAAAAAAGTGTCAAGGTGAGAATTCTCAATTGTTATTTTCAAAGACCTGATGGAAATTCTTAGGACTATTGCCTTAGTGATCTTGTATATATACATGTATCTTTTTCCCTTACCTTATTTTCCAACTTTTCTCCTTTTTCTCTCTTTGTTGTTAAATCCTTAAGTTCTGTTTCTTTCCATTTAACTGTGTCTGTTATACCTTTCAGTTTTTATTTCTTCTTTTGAGTTCTTACATTAGGGAGACAATATATTTACTCACGTGGGCTGGTTTATTTCTAATGAAATGTCAATTATTACTAAACTCTCTTAAAGTAATTTCTAAAAGGTAATAAAGGAAAATGAGAGACAAGAACGAAAATCTGTCAAAATGGAGTAAGAGGCAATCTCAAATCACTAGCTCACCTAGAAGAAGTCCAGAAGACAACAAAATAGAACTTAGTGTAACTACACACTTTAAATTTCTGAAGTGATAATAACTGAACTAAAGAAACAAGTATATCTGGTTATAGAAGAAATTAGATCAGAAATAATCTCTCAGTTAAAATAAAAGAAATGGCAACAATATTTAAAGAATTGCTCAGCACATCTAGAGAGTATATAGATTATAAAAAATATAAAAAAAACACAAAGATGATGGAAACATTGAAAAACAATGTAAGAAAAAAATAGGATGCATGAAACAGATTCAAAAAGTTATCCAAGAAATACAGTATTCCACTGAAACATGGCAAAAATGAAATACTGAAGTTAGACTTTCAGACCTTTAAGATAGCATTGTCGCTGGTGATTAGAAGAGGAAAGATCTACTGAAAATAAAAAGCAATCAGGAAGTAACAATTCAATAGCTGAAAGATGATGCAAAGAAAAACAATATAAGACCGATGTCAATGAAGTGGCAAGAATTAACATAATTAACATAAATGACATAAACAGATTATTAGCTGAAGTGGTAGCAGAAAATTTCCCAAACATTGAAACAGAATCTGATGCCTCAAGCAAGGCATGTAGAACTCCAACTAACCATCAGCAAAATAAATCTATATAGAGACACATAATAATCAAGATCCCAGAAATTCAAAGTATAAAATATTTTCTCTGTTAGAGAAAAGAAATAGATAAAATATAATAGAATACCCATCAAAATCATGACAGATTGCTCAACACAAGCCATCAGACATGAAGAGCTTAAAGTGAAGTATTTCAGATCCTGGAAGCAAACTACTTCCAGCCCAGATTTATGTACCCTGCAAAAATATTTATCAAATTTTTTATGAAATAAGATACTTCTAAAACTAGCAAGAACTGAAGAAATTTAGAATCACCAAACCAAATCTACCAAGAGTACTGACAGATATAGATAGGTAGATAGATAGATAGATAGATAGATAGATAGATAGATAGATAGATAGATAGATAAGAGACAAATGACTATGTCTTCAAAAACCAGAACAGAAAGGATTCACCAAGCAGTGCAAGAAATTAAACAGAGGGAAAAGATAGCAGCCCTACAGCAGTAAAATAACATGACAAAAGTAAGTCAGTACATGTCAGCTATTACCATCAATGTAAGTGGGCTCAATTCACCAATCAAAAGAAGCAGATTGACAGCACGGATCGAGAAACAAAATCCAACAATACGCTGTACGCAAGAAACACATTTAACTGAAAAGGAAATCATGGACTGAATGTCAAAGAATGACAAATAATACTCAATGCAAGAGAAACCCAGGAAAAATTAGGAGCCACTTTTCTGGTGAAGGACGATGTGAAATTTAAACTAAAAATGATAAAAAGAGATAAGTCACTATGCACTTGTTAGGGGAAAAATGCAAGAGGAAGAGGTAACACTCATAAATCTGTATGTACCTAATGTAGGAGCACCCAAGTATATAAGACAAGATTTTAAATATTTTTAAATTCTTATTCATTTTTATTTTTATTTGTGTATTTTTTATAGGGTCTCACTACACAAACTGGACTCAGTGATCCTCTTGTTATCAGCCTCCCAGAGCTGGAATTACAGGCATAAGCCACCATGCCCATTCTCAATTGCTGTCTCAGTGTGCTCTGCGAACAGGGTCAGCATGGAATTTGGGATCCAACCCTGGTCCCTGTGTCTGTCCAAGCTGGTGCTTTAATCTGCTGAACTGTCTCGCTGGCCCTCCAAGACAAATTTTAACAGATATGAAATATCAAATGAGAAAAATCACAATTGTAATGAGAGCTTTAACACTTCATTGGAACAAAGAGATAGATGAACTAGACAAATAAAATGAGCAAATAAATAATAGGACTAAAGCAAAGTTGTGAAGAAATGGACTTAGTAGAACTTTACAGAGTGTTCCACACAACATCAGAATATGCATTCTTCTCAGCTGCACATGGGATGTTCTCTAACATACACCATTATCAGCATATAGAACATCCTTTTGAAATGCAAAGGAATTGAAACTATCCCATGTGTTTTATTTGACCATTCTAGGTGAAATTAGAAATCTCTGACTCAAGAAATTGCACAAACTTCACATACATATTGAAATTTAAAAACACCATCTGAACAATCAATGGGTCACAGATTAAAGAATTTAAACAATACTTACAATCTAATAAAAAATGAAGATACAACTTACTAGAACTTGTGTATGCTATTAAAGCAGCTTTTGGAGGAAACTTTATATCAGTCAATCCTACCATGAGGAAAAGAGAACAAGACCAAATAAGAAGCCTTTTACTGTACCTCAATCTTATAGAAAATGAAGAGTAAGTCAAACCAAAAGGACAAAGAAGGAAAGGAATTATAAAGATCATGACAGAAATTAATGCAATGGAAATAAAAATAATAATATAAGAAATTAATGAATGAAATAGCTTTATGAAAAATAAATAATGAATAGCTAAAGCAAAATGGGACATCAAAGGAAAAGCAAGAGGCATACATTTTCTGACTTGAAGTCATAGCAAAAAGCTACTGTGATCAAATAAACCTGGTACTGGCAGAAGAGACCTGAGAATCAGGGAACAGACTAGAAGCTCCAGGCACAACCACAAGCACACTCAACTTCCTTATCTTTGGCAGAGGGGCCAAACATGTTCATTAGAAGACAGTGCTGGAAAAACGGGCTCTCAATATGACAAAGTCTAAAACTAGACCCATGCCCATCACCATGAACTAAACTAAAGTCAAACAGATAAAAAATATAAATACTATAACAGAAACACTAGATCTGTTAGAAGATAAAGTATGTAGAAATCTTGAACACATAGGGTTAGGTAGAGAGTTCATGAAGAAAAACCAACATGCAGGAGAAAATCTTTAGAGTCAGCAACTAGGATCTCATCTTACTGAAAAGTTTTTGCACATTAAAAAAAAAAAACAATACAACAAAACAAAAACAGTAAAAATAAAACCCATGAATTGCAAACTACTTTTATCTGCTGGTTCATCAGACACTGGGCTTCTATCTAGAACACATAAATAATTTTAAAAAGTAAAACATTCGAAGACCCAGTCCAAAACTAGGCATCAAAGATGAACAGACACTTCTCACATGAATAAATATAAATTGCAAATAAACATATACAAAAATGTTCCACATCATTGGTGATTCAAGAAAGGCAAATTAAAACCACAATGAGATTCCATCTCACCCCAGAAAGAATGTTTATCATTTCTAAATTAATCAATAACAAACCCTGGAAGAGCTGTGGGGATAAAGGAAAACTTCACTGTTAATGTTGTTGTAGACTGGTACTACTACTGTGGAAATCAGTATGGAGATTCCTCAGAGTCTAAGACTAGAGGTCCCTTTCAAGCCAGCCATCTCGCTCCTGGATATTTACCAGGAGAACTGACAATGTCCTATCACAGTGATCTGTGTGCACCTATATTTATAGCAATACAATTTGTGATAGCTAAAATTTGGAAGTAATCTAAATGCCCCAAAACTGGCTGGGGAGATGGCTCAGCGGAGTAAGCGCTTCCCTGGCAAGCTCAAGGGCCTGAGTTCAATCCCTGATTCCGCAAAAAAACAAAAAGGAAGGAAATGCTTTTGTGCTCACTTCGGCAGCACATATACTAAAATTGGAACGATACAGAGAAGATTAGCATAGCCCCTGCGCAAGGATGACACGAAAATTCGTGAAGCGTAAATGCCCCCAAAACTGAAGAATGGATAAAATATGTGGCATTTTTAAACAATGGAATATTACTCATTACAATAAACTTAAGGCTTTTTTAGGTAAATGGATTCAACTAAAGGCCATACTCATAAGTTAAATGAATCAGACCCTCATGTGTATCATATTGTCTTATGAATGTAAGAACCTGAATATATAACCAAAATCTGAAAAGTACAATAGGTACTATGAAAGGGAAGGAATCTGCTCAAAGGGAAGGAAGATCTGGTATGATAAGAGGGGTAAAAGAAAGAAGGATGGAAGGAGCAAAAAAAAGTATATAATATATATATATATATATATATATATATATATATATATATATATATTTATATTTATCTACTACAGGCCTGGGGATCAAACACAAACAAGTGTTGAATTTCTATTATTTTATTTAGTGAAATTATGTATCTTTTTTTTTTTTTTTTTTTTTTTTTTTTTTTTTTTTTTTTTTTTTTTTTTTTTACTATTTACTAGTCTTTTTACAAAACAAAAATAGAAAGAAAGTTGAAAACAAAGCCAATTAATAGTTCAATCAATATGTATTAGAAAATCATCTGTTTCTAACATGTGCAGTATACATTTTAATATCTGAAAAACTACTTCAATGAGAATGGTACATAATCAGTTAAGCACATTTGTATTTGTATCTTAGGAGATGTATTGTGAAAATGTGTTCACTAATGAAAACTATAAGAATTTACATCGCTTTGAAAATAGCATAATTATTTCCACCTTAGTATAAGTCATGTGATGTTGCTAAAGTAAACATTTGTAAAGGTTTATTCATACTAAAACATTAAAATTAAGATTGAAAAACATTCAATATAGGTACATGTACATTACTCCTAAAAATGCCAGCCCCGCCCCCAGGCGCACTGAGATGGAGATTGAGATGGGCGTGGTGGCACGCACCTGTAATGCCAGCACTTGGGAGGCTGTAAACAGGGCGATCTCTATGAGTCCGATCTAATAGTGAGGCCCTGAACACCCTGTAGACCCTTCCCCAAAATAAAAATAAAAAGGACTCAGCAATTGTGGAAAACCTTTAGCCTTACAGTGTACCCATCATTTTAGGTAGGAATTAAGTGAAGGTAGGAATCAACTACATTCAATCTGCTGTTTCTCTGTAAGATGCTGACATGGGTAGCAGTTGAAAATGTTAGCCCACCACAAAGCAGAAGCTTTTCTCAGTACTTTGTGAAGCTTTTTGCCCCAATAATAAATAGTCTGCAAGCCCCAGTTTTTGTGTAAATTTAGTACACGTGTAATTTACCTTATATATCATATTGTTTCATTATAATCTTTATTATAGAGCTCCTGGTCTGTGTTGTACACATTAAAATTAATGTCCAACACTGAGAGACCAGAATCTGTGAAATAAGCAATTTTCTTCTTTCTCAAGCATTCCATCTGTAGTATTTACATTCGAGCTTCTAGGCATTCCAAAATATTAGTTCAATTAAAAATAAATCAAGCTACACAGACTCTTCATTGCAATACATTTATTCCACTGTCAGGCTAATGGTTGAGGAGATCTTTCTAAGAGATTGAAGTTCTATAGTGTGCCTTGGGAGAATCACATGAAGAGAAAACTTTTTCTCAAGCTTTCACAGAGAGCAAACTGGTCAAACATTGGCCGTGACTCATCCACATGGATTACACAGACAAAGGAACTACAGAATAATGTACAGGACTACAAGATAAACCCTGAGAGGACTTCAATGACCACATAGGAAATATAAAGTTCATGGGTTGGTGTATAAGTCTTGATCTATCTAGGTCTTAAGCATCCAGCAGAAAAGTAGAAAAATGAAGTATACATCGTGGGGCCATAATATTAAGCTGAGCTGTAAATGGCTATGGTCGACAATTTCTTTGAATAACTCATTATTGTTGTAGAATGCTGGACTGTGTTGGATTGTGGTGTCGAGTTCAGACACCTAAGATAGTTGAATGTCAATGGAGTGCCCACCTTTGACAGGTGTAGACAAAGGAAGGGGTATAGAAAAAAAAATCATGATGTATGTGTATAGACAGTACAGTTGGGATAGATAATGCTATGCTTCTACATAATTCTATGAGAGGCAAGATTTGTACTAATGGTGGTTGGACAGGATATTATGTCGACTTCTAATACTATGGTCATCCACTAGGAAAATAATTATTGAATTTTTGATATGATTCAGGTATAAAAAAATAAGATAAGTAAGCAGGTACACTCTTAATTCACTGATAAGAGATATCTGCTAAAATAATATCTGTAAATATAATATCATGTATGCACCTTGTACAATACCAAAATGTTATGAAAATAGTTTGCAATGTATTAATTTATCGAATCTGTATGGTTAAAGCGTCTTGAAACTGTCTGATTGACATTTGTCCTTCAATAAAATAAAAAAAATAATAATATAAAGGAGATCTTTCTGTAAAAATTTTCAGTTAAAAACATCATATTCAGAATGTTGGTTTTTGAATTATTGACTCATTTATCTGAGTAACTAAATTAGTTACTTTCACTTTAACTCAAATTATATTCATACCTAGTTATGCTGCCAAGTAGATTAAATGGGCTCAGACTAACAAATGCCTTAGCAGAGCAGCGTAAATAAATGTATTGGCTACTACTCTGGTGACTGATATATTATTACTAAGAAAAATAATTCTATTATTTTAATATATAAAGCTTTGATTCTTCTACTAATGACCTTGAAAGTGGGATATGAGGATTTTATAATTTTTTAAAATGTATTTAGTACAGAGTCTTCAGGGTCTCACTGCACAGATCAGACTCATAGTGAGTTTCCTGTTTTTCCACCTTCCAAGCACTGGGATTACAGGTATACACCACCATGCCCACTCTTAATCCTTGTCTCAGTGGGTCCTGGGTGCAGGGCTGGCATGACAAGGACTTTATAATATTAAAAGTCTCTCTCAAATAATTCCCCTTTCACAAAGGAGAATTAACTAATTTCAAGATTTCTATGAAAGTTTTATGTTAGATTATTTTCAGTAATCTCAGCTGACTTTACTTAAGAAAAGATACTTATAAGAGCAACTGACAGTATTTTTAGTCAGCAAATCCATGTTTAACTGCTATGTAGAAGAAACTGAATTTTTCATTATGGAAACTGAAGTAATATCTGAACACAAGATTTGGCAAAGCCTTTTATTTTTCTGTTACTTTATTTTTTATGACCACTGCACTCTTCTATTTGAGCATAAACATTATGCTTAAAAGTCTATTTAAGGAATGAACAGTATAGTTCTATATCTTTCCAGATTTACTTTGACATTAATTTCCCATCTTTGAAAATAAGAATTGACTTATTTACTCTAATGATAGAGGTAATGTAATAGAGAGGAATCATTGGATCACAGGCTGTTAGAGCTTGAAACAATTTAACACATTGTCTTGGGCAGGGATAGCAATGAGGCCCAAGCTGCTCTGGGAAAATAACACAGGCTAACTAACGTTCAGAACATTCATTCCTCCTGGGCCTTGGAACACTGTGCTAGGGGCTGGGCGCATTTGTTTTGAGAATTTTTCCTCATCATCCCCTACCAAGCGACTGAATTTCCCATTCAAGATGAAATTTTATTTACCTCCCTTCAGTTCCACTCAATTTTTTGCTCTTGATAAAACATAGCATTGAAAACCTGAGGTACTTTTTGACTCCTTCTATTGCAAAATTACCCATCATCAGACCTATAGGATTTCTGATTCTGAGTAAATATTCTTTTTACTCTAGTATCAATCAAAAATAATGGTGAATAAAGAAAGCAACACTAGAAAAAGTCCATAAACTACTTTGATTCGTTTAAATCTTTTATACTTTACTTATATATTGAGTTTTTTACATAAGAGAAACCATATGATATGTAAGCTTATGCGGCTGATTTACTTCACTTAACATTCTGACATCCGGTTCATTTTCCTACAAATAACTCAAGTTTATCATTTGCTACAGAGTAGTACTCCATTGTGTGTAAGTACCACGTTTTCTTTATTCATTCATCATTTGGTGGACAGATAGATTGTTATGAATTCTTCTGCAATAAATACAGGAATACATATATTAGTGTGCTGAAAGACAAAGAACAGGAAAATGGGTAAAAATTACATCGGCCTGGACAATGTATCTAAAAGTGTACCTTGATTCACTATTTTTCACATGTACTTAAATGTTTCTTGGCTTCCTAGTATAGTGGTTAATCAGTATGCAAAGTTACAATGACTTCTAAGATAAATAAATGGGTCTGGTGCTGGCAAAATAAAAGAAATATGGGTGGAAGGGAAAAGCGAATTGGGATGTGTGCTGTACGTGTACCAAATCCGTCTTGTGAATGTTATCAAGATGCATTACAATAATGTACTAATAAAACATTTAAAGCTACATAAAAATATATTATTAGGCAAAAAATAAATGAGACTTTAAATTTATTGCCAGGATTAATGAAAGCATTTTATATTAACCAGATAGGTATACTGGAGTGGAATTACCATTAGCAGTAGGAGATGTTTGGGTAACCACAAACCTAGTAGGGAGACATTTGCAAACATGGGAAGGATCATGCACTGCTAATGACTCACGTGGAATGCTGACAGGTCTTATTATTTTTAAAATCTATTTGAAAATCTGCCCCTGGTATCAGATTTTACCACCAATTCCACATGCAGGAATGATTGTGAAATGTTTCACAAATGTTTGGAAAGCTTTCTTCCAATTTCATCCAAACTTAATTAAGCATTTAATCAATGTAGGTTTATTTTCATAATCTTGACATAAAACAAGCACTTTGTGATAATTTTATGACTTGACATGCTCATTACACAAGTCTAGTGCAACTAAGACTTGATTTGAGGCAGTATTAAAGTTGCCACAAGAAAATACAAATAATCACAAATTTCTGAAATATTTACTAATCTTCTTGGGAATTATGTTTTTCTCTATGGCAGAGAAATGCATTACACAAAAGAATTCTTTTATCTCCAGCCAAAATCTGTAATTTAAAGCATGTATGAATTTTTCCTTTGCTCAGTATGGACTGCATTTCCACACTTCAGAGATGTGAGACTGACTCTCTCTGAACCTCTTCAACTGTATTTCCTAGGCTGCCTTGAGAATTGAGGGCTGCCAAATGCAATCCATCTTTTGCATAATTGGATGTAATTATTTAATATAGATCTATGGATGATTTCCAGTAGCTCAAATAGTGACCAGAGTGCTCTTCAATTTAAGCAGGTTAAGAAAACATTTATATCTGCCCAAAGTGTTGTAACACTCTGGGTTTTTTGTAATGCTTTTTTCAATATCTTTCCAGTAGTTAGTTTACTTGATTATAATATAAATTGTTTTAAAGTAAGATTATGTATAGTAGGTGTTCAAGAAAACATTTTAATGAAAAACAGAGGAAATCAATTTAACATGTTATAGAATGAAACACCACCACCTTATTTTACAGCATTTATTTTATATCATATAATCTCCTGTATCAATTTGTTATTTTATTCAGTGATTATTATCATTTTATCACACTTTTAGAGGATAAATGAAAAACTAAATTTATGCAGAGTTTATTCCTGATTTCTATTTATTTATTTATTTATTTGTTGCAGTCTCACAGTGTAGCTTGGACTATTAGCTATCCTCCTGTCTCAGATTCCCCAGTGCTGGGATTATGGGCCTCCACCACTATAACCAGTTTTGGTGGCACCTGCACTGGCTGCCTGGAGTTCCGGGGCTGGCTTGCCACGCTGCACTGGGGATTGAATACAATTCCTTATTCTTGCCAGGCAAGTGCTTAGGCTACTCAGCATACTCCCCAACCCCTATTCCTGATTTCTTTAATTCAAAAAATATATATGATTTTTACAATAATGACTTATATCAGTTATCCTTAATTTATTCTTAATCCTCAACTTGACTGTATTAAAAACCTCTAAAAGATTGGTTTATTGGATTATAAGCCTGCTATAATTATCAAGGAATTAATCTGCTGATGTAAACAGCTAATATGGTATTAGGAGCTGAGTCCCCAGGCACTGAAGATGGGAACTAGAAGTGTCTCTTAGGGTATTTCTATTGTAAGTGCTGCTCCTCTCAAATTATACCTATTCCAGAGGAGTTCGGGCTCCTCTGTTCAGTAACTTAGGATGTAATTTTTCATTATCAGAAGAACTATGTAATCTATACAGTACTAGTTTCTCAAACACCAAAACAAACTGGTAGCACAGACAAAGGATAATGACTGTGGATTATACCACCAAAAGGCATTGAAATGGTAGGTAAAAGGTAGCAACTGCACCACAGCAATTTCAAATTGTACCTGGAAAGGATCCTGGCAATTTCCTGATAATAGTTTACTTTTAATTTCCATGAACTTCTTTCTGCTGACATTTCTCTTCAGCTTCTGAGAACCTGAGTAATTCTTTTCTGTAAAAACGAAGGGTTCCAGGTTTGTTTCTGAGTAGTCTGTTTCCTAATTTTAATATTTATGGTATGTAAAGTTGTGTTTTAAATATTTAACATCACGCTTGAAGATACATTCACAAATGAAATAAACCTGACTCACATGTGTGAATATCATATAGTATCCCTAGTATAAGAACACAGAAGAAGAAATAAAAACAGAAAGGCATAACACAATTAAAAGGAAAGCAAGGACTTGAGAATTAGACAACGAAGAGAGGGCAAGGACAAAAGCTAGGAAACATGACAGAGACAAGGCCATACATTTATATTCAGAAGATGTTTAAGGCAATGATCCTGAGAATCTTCAGCAGGTTTTTGAAACTAACAGTGAACTGGTAGGATTCTAACCCTGACAAACTGTATGTGCTGATACCTGTGAACTAAGCAACTGCACTGAAGATAGCAATGTTTAAAAGTAGAGTCGTGCTTGGAATGCCTTTTATTCTGCTCTTCTAAATATGTACTGCTTGTCATGACATACAATTACCACATACTGTATCTCAAGTAAATGTTTGTTTAAAAAAAAAGGGTAAGCCAGGCGTGGTGGCGCAGGCCTGTAATCCCAGCACTTGGGAGGCTGAGGCAGGAGGATTGTTGTGAGTTCGAGACCAGCCTGAGCTACAAAGTGAGCTTAAGGCCAGCCTGAACTGCATAGTGAGACCCTGTCTCAAAAAGACAAAAAAAAATAAATAAATAAAAAATTTAAAAAAGGGTAATAAATGAAAACAAGAGATAAGGAAAAAAAAAAAAAAAACAGGACTGTCCTGCTATAATGCTGTATACGGCTAGATTTCTAAATTTCTGTGTAAAAGTATGTAATAGTTTATTCCTATTTTTAAAATATATTCTAATTTTTTTCTTCATATTCTGTAGGGACTTAAAGTTTAACTTATTAGTACTTGATGGAAAATATCTGTTCCATGTCATGCCTAAGATGTTTGATATTCAGACAGATAGTGAGGTTAAGCTCACTATGCTTATGTTGTAGAGTAATAATAAGCTTCTCTTTTGGAGGGTTAACAACCTAAATTTCCAGAACAAAAGGTAGAGAAAAAGAAGAGGTCAAGAACAGCTAACATTTTGGCCCTAGCCTTTCAAGGCCAGTGAAGACTCAGGACATAGGGGAACCTTACTGTAACATCATGGAACTCAGTTGTGCAACAAATTTTCTGTTCAAGGAGATTATGGGGCCACAGAGGAAAATGATTGATGATGTAGAGTATACTTAAGGAGAGTCACATGGAGAGAAAACATTCTCTCAGGCTTTCACAGAGAGCAGATTGGTCATGCAGTGGCTGTGACTCATCCACATGGCTGACATTGACAAAGGATCTACAGAGTGAGGTACAGGATTACAGGATAAACACTGAGGGGACTTGACTGACCTCGTCAGATACAAAAGTTACATTTATTGTTATATAGGTCTTGCTTTATCATGGTCTTAACCATCCACCAGAAAAATATAAAAACGAAGTATAAAAAGTAAAGCCATATTAATATGCTGAACTATAAAAGGCTCAAGTCAACAACTTCTGACATTGCCATTCCTACAAACAACCCAGTACTATTATGGACTACTGGACTATACTGGAATATTTTGCTGAATTCACATACCTACAATATTTAAATGACAGTGGAATACCCTTTTCTGACAAAACTAAAATCAAGAAAAGGGGATACAAGTAAATGACCATTTTGTATCTGTATATTCAAAATAGGATAGAAAAACAACTACTTTCTCTTAATTTAGTGAATAAAAAGATTTATTCTAATAGTGTTTCTAGACAGGGTATCATGTCTGTCTCTTGTACAATGAATAAGCACTAGGAGTACAGTATGTAATGTATTAATTATTGAATCTATCCTACTAGTTGGTTTTGAAACCATCTCATCACTATTTGTTTCTCAATAAAATTATTTTAAAAATATTTCACATCAGATTCACATGATATAATCCTTTTAAAAACTTTGTGCATTTTTTGTTTTTATATTAATTTAGTTTATTGCTACATTGTAGATGTACATGATGATTAAATTCATCACAAGGGATTTATACTTGTAAATGATATGTTTACATTCTAAAGAATAAAGAACTTTCCCATTTCTTATGCTCTTCAACTCCTCTAACCTCCTTATTTACAAAGGTCTATGCCAATGTTTTCCTTCTTTTCTCAGTTTTTCTTTTCCTTTCCCTCCCCACCCTCTCTAGTTCCATTCCCATTTGAGCATTTTTTCCTGTTTCATCATATCTACTATATTTCGGTCCTTATCTACACTTTCAATTCCTCACACCAGAGAAACACTATTTACACATGTGTGTTCAATATTTCCTTGAGAATATGGTCTCTGGGTACATCCAATTATCTAGAAATGTCTCAAGATTATCCTTCTTTATGGCTGAGTAATTCTACATTGCATAAAAACATAAAAGAAAAACCACTACAATTTTCTCCATTCATCTGTTGATGGACAACTGAGGTGTTTCTAAGATTTATCTATTACTAATTTCTGTTATTCATACAAGTGTGTATACATCACTTTGGTACAATGATTTTCATTTTTTCACGAAGATACCAAGAAAATGACTATTTTTTCAAATTGGACCCCCAGTTTTAGCTTTCTGAGAATTTCCACATTGATTTCCACATCGCTTGCACCCTCCCACACTCCCACCATCAGCTGGCATCTGTTCCCTTTTCACATAGACTCACAGCACTCTTGTTGTTTGGTTTCTTGATGATAACCATTATTTCTGCACTGAAATAGAATCATATTATTTTAATTTCATCTATTGAGTTACCAGTGATGTTGAATATTTTTCATATATTTATTTTCCATTACTACATCTTTAAGAAATGTTTATTCATTCATAACTCTGGAATTACAGGCATTTTTGAACTGGATCTTTAAGTTGGTATGGTCTGATTTTTAAAATTCTTTATACAGTCTAGATATTAGTCCTTTGTGTGAGGGACAGTTGTCAAAATTATTTTTCTACTCTACAGATTGTCTCTTCATTCTGTTGGTGATTTCTTTAGTTGTGCAAAATGCTTTTTATAAGATGAGATCCCAATTGTTGATTCTTGTTGATAAAGTCTTTGCTTCTACCTACGATTTTTTCTGTTTACAGCCTCCAAAGATCTTGGATTACAGGCATGCAATACCAAACCCAGTCTCAATTGCCTACTCAGGGCTCCCTGGGGGCCAGGCCAGCTGGGTAGGCCTGGGGATCGAACCCTGGGCTCCAGTGCCTGCTTGCAGGCACTTTAATCCACTGAGCTATTTGGTCAGTCCAAAATTTTGAGAAGCATTTTTTGTGGCTTCTTCAGACTGCTTTAAGTGTAGCACTAATGCAGCTTCTGGTCCCATGTGCCTGACTATATTTGCCCAGGTGGTGCTTCCCCAACAACTGAGCTGTCCAGCAAGGCCTTATACCTACAATTGAAGAGATCTGCCTGTTCCCTTCTCTTTTAGCAGACTTAGTATTTCTGTTTAAATATTTAGATCTTTAACACATTTTGATTTTAATTTAGTGCACAGTCAGAGCTATGTGCCTATCACCATGGTTAAATCTTCAGCGTGGGAAGTCATTTTTTTCTAGGACCATTTATGAAAGAAGCTATCTTTCTTCCAGGGACTGTGTGTGATCTCTCTTTGTGGAAGACAGCAGGGCGAGTATTTTGGAGTTGTTCTTGCTTCTCCAAATCTGCTCCATTGAACTGTGGGTCTGTTCTTTTGTTTGTTTTTCCAGCATCATGTTTCTTTCTTTGTCACAGTAGCTTTGCAGCATAATATAAAATAAAGTGTTTTGTGATGCCTCCTGCTGCCTTTAATGACCAGAATTGCTTTTGTTATTTTGGGCATGTTCTAGTTCCAAACAAATTTTAGGATTGTTTTTGCAACTTTTGTGAGGTATTCTGTGGTTATTTTGATTGAGATTACATTACAAGTGTATAACAGTTTTGGGAGTATGGCTATTTATACTATGTTGGTTCTTGCTATCCAAAATCAAGGATATCTTTCTAGTATCTGATATCATTTTTATCTCCTTTTCCAGAGTACTGTAGAGGTTTTTTTTTTTTTTTTTTTTTTGGCAGAACCAGGGATTGAACTAGTACTTGCCTGGTAAGTGCTTATTCTACTGAGCTATTTCTCCAGCCCCTGTAGTTTTGAATGTAAGTATATTTTACTTCCTTTCTTAAAATTATTCCTAAGTATTTAAGTTTATGCTCTATGAATGATATGGTTTCATTGCTTTTTCTCTTAGTGAATTTGTTACTTTTTTCATGTATTTGGTGCAGGGTCTCACCCACCCCTCAGCTTGGACTTGGTGATCCTCTTGTTTTCAGCTTCCCTAACACTGAGTAACAGGTGTGCACCATAATTCCCAGTCTGGGTGGTCTGCTCAGGGCTCAGCATACTGCAGGCAGGGCCTGTGCAGCATAAGGTACCTAGGATTAAACTCCATCTCTGCACTTGCCTAAGAAGGCGCTTAGTCTATTACGCTATCTCACTGACCCTTGTTACTTTTGTGCAGGAATACCACCAATTGTTGAGGACCGACCTCCAGTGCACTTGCCAGAAATCCCATCCATACATCTAATGATTGGCACTTCCTTATATTGAATGTCCTATAAATTACTATGGGGAAATAAGGTTCTCAGTAGCAATTTTTTCCCCATTTAATGTATTTGGTACAGTGTCTCATTATGCAGCTCAGACTCATAGTGATTCTCCTATATTTAACCACCCCAGAGCTGGGATTATACCACCATGCCCAGACTCAGTTGCTGACTCTGTGCACTGAACTATATGCCTAACCCCTGGCTTTCTTAAAAAGTGTCAAGACTCTTAAAAGAGAAAATGCAAGATATTTTATCAGATGGAGGAGACAGAGTGAATATTATGACTAACTGTAATGGTATATAGTCCATTGAATTTTAAAACAGAGACACAGTAGAAAAAGTATAAACTCCAAATAAATTCTGTAAGCTATGTAATAACAGTGCACTAAAGTTAGATTTTCAGTTTCTACAAATATACTATAATTATGAAAATGCAATTTGAAAGTGAGTTGAGAAAATGTATGTGGAAATTCTCTGTACTTGAAATCTTTCTGTGTATCAAGCATTATTTAAAAGTAAAAATTATAAAAATCTCATTTCTTATTGTGCTAAATGATGTCATGGAACTTAAAATTTAAATTATTTTAAATGAATTTATGGTAATAAACAGTGACTTTGATTTAAGAAATCATGATACAAATATACTAATACAATTTAAGAAGACCCTATCACTCTAGATATTGCAG
>PVKA01025442.1:0-32989 GCA_004027165.1 Ctenomys sociabilis | reverse complement strand
GCACTCCACAACACAGCATCCACCACAGGAACCCGCACCCCACGACAGGGCATCCACCACAGGAACCCGCACTCCACAACACGGCATCCACCACAGGCTCCAGCACTCCACGACACGGCATCTACCACAGGCTCCAGCACTCCAGGACACAGCATCCACCACAGGAACCCGCACTCCACGACACGGCATCCACCACAGGAACCCGCACTCCACAACACGGCATCCACCACAGGCTCCAGCACAACTCACCTCAGAAAACACAGAAACATGAGAAGGCCAGGCAGCAAAATGCCTCCAAGAAGCCCAGCTCCCCTAGGGTACAGTAAGGGAGAGGAGCTCACAGGCCACACAGCAGGAAAGGCTGGAGGATAGCAGGATGTCAGTGAAGGTAATAAAACAGTTCGGCAAGGTATTTGGCAAATTCAAAGATTTAACTGAACAGGTAATGATTCAAATGAAAAAAATGATCAGCAAGTCTAAAAAGGACACTAATAAAAATCTACAGAACTGAGAAAAGAGCTGCAAATCATGAAGGCCAGCATGAAGAAAAAAAGAGTCCATAAAAAACTCACAACAGAAATCCAAGAGCTTAAAACTACAACTGAAAGTATGGGCAGGAGACGTGACCAGCAAGAAGACAGAGCCTGAAATCTAGAATACAGGACTATGGTTAGTGACCAGTTAATGAGAGATACCAAGAGAATAAGGAAAACAGATCCAGCAGAGTGCTGGGTCAGACTGCTCAGAAAAGACTTATGTGAGAATATTGGAATTACGGAAGTATCAGAAGACATCTCAAAGGGTATGTTTACAGAAGTAGTAGCAGAAAACTTTCCAGATATGGAAAAAAAGAATTTACCACTCACATGAGACATACAGAATCCCAAACAGCCAAAATTTGGGGGGGGGGGGGGAATCACAATACATCATAATTAAAATACAAGAAATCCAACAAAAGGCCAGAATTTTAAAAGTTGTTAGAAAAAGGAGAAAATCATCTCCAAAGAAACATCCATCAGAATTACAGCAGTCTTCTCATCACAAAATTTAAGGCAAAGAGAGCTTGTAATGAAATCTTTAAAGCCCTAAACGAAAACAACTTCCAAACCACACTGCTATACCCCACAGAAGTATATTTCAAAATTGAAGAAGAAAAAGATACTTTCATGACAAAGAGCATCTGAAGAAGTTCATGACCATGAAATCAACCCTGAAAAATATTGTCAAGGATATCCTAGAAAAAGACAGTGAGCCTAGCAATGTCAGAATGTCCATCAGGATGAATATTCAAGTAGAACTAGCAATTAAGTAGAGTGGAAAGAAACCCATATGATGGGAAAGTTAGACATACGAGAAAGGATAAAGCCAAAGTATCATCATTTGCACAGGGCAGACTATCTACTTAAAAGATCCAAAAATAGCCCACGCCGCCGCAGCAAGCCGATGGCTGCGGGGTCTCCGGGCGCCGCACGGTGTACACGAGGTGGGCGAGCGTTGGGCCCCGGTCGGCAGCGGCTGCGCCCACGAGGCTGCGCGGGCCGAGGCGGCGGGCAGGGCTAGCGGCAGCGCCCGGGGCGCAGGAGCCAGGCGTGGCAGCGACGCCGACGTCCTGTGCGTACCCCTCGCCCGGCGGCCCCCTGCGGCCCCCTCCTCCTCCTCCGCGGCGGCGGCGGCGGCGGCGGCCTCCATCTTCCCTGCTGCCTGTGGTAGCGCTCGCCGGCGGAGCTGGGGCTGAAAGACACAGAAGTCTTCATGGATATAGTTGATACATTTAATCATTTAATTCCTACTGAACACTTAGATGACGCCCTATTTCTAGGATCCAACCTGGAGAATCCAGAATCTGCCCCCAAGGCAGGGGCGAAGTCTGTGAGGATTTTAGTGCAAGTCAAAATGTCTTAGAGGACTCACTGAAGAACATGCTCAGCGATAAGGATCCTATGCTAGGATCTGCAAGTACCCAGTTCTGTTTGCCTGTTTTGGATAGCAATGATTCCAATTTCCAGATGCCTTGTTCAACAGGATAGAACACTATCTTGTTGCTCTTTTTAAATGAAGTTCTACTTGGATACAGAGATGAGAACTAGATTACTTCTTGAGGGAGGTTCCTTCTAACCTCTAGGATGAAGATAATTAACATTTGTATAGTGCTCTAAAGCTTACTGAGTTATCATACTTCGTCTCACTTGATTCACACAACAACTCGGTGAGTTGTTGGTCTTGACGATATTATGGATGAAGGAGTTGTTAAAGAAAGTGGCAATGATAACATTGATGATGAAGAATTGATTTTACCTAACAGGAATTTGAGGGACAAAGCAGAAGAAAACTCAGTGAGATCACCAAGAAAATCACCTCGTTAATGGCACAAGAACAAGTAAGAAGTTTGCGACAAAGCACTATTGCCAAGCGTTCAAATGCCGCACCCTTAGGTAGCACAAAAAAAGCATCTGGGAAGACTGTATCTGCCCCCAAGGCAGGGGCGAAGCCACTGGAAAGATGCCAGGGTAAAGAGGGAGCCTGTGCATCACTGAAACCTGAGCACCAGAAGGAGAACAGGAGGAACAGCCGCCACACTGGACAGACTGAAGCGGTGCCCCAAGGACCGGGGACTTTGAGTCACTCTTCAGGGTCATCTTGTCTTGACGGGAGGGGTGATGTGGGGTTGGATTCCAAGCCTAAGAGTACTAATCAGGGAGACGCCAATGTGCCATCTCATGGGCTGCATTGTCCACTTCTCTCAGAGACTTGTGTCCCAGTTGAAGAAAAGAATGAAGGTCTGAGGGAATGTAAAATCAAGACAGTTGGTAGCCCATTGTTTAAGTTTTCAGATAAGGAGGAAGATGAGCAGGATGATTCCATTTCAGGTAGAATGGACGAGGCCATGGAAGAAAGGGGTGCAAAGGACAACCTTGAACAAGAGTCAAAGGATACAGTAAAATTATCCCAGGAGGATGACCAAATTATTGAAGAACCTGAATCATCTGCTGGTGTTTCTGATGATGTAGTGTGCTTAAATGCAGAGAGCACAGAAAAGAATCTTGGAGGGTTTTCTAGTTCAGTGGATGTAGTGACTGAATGTAATTTGGAACTGAATACTGTGGATGTTGATAAAGCTGAGAACTCCTTTCAGAGAAATAAGATGGAGCCACTGGATTATTGTGAAGACACAGAATCTAGTGATACACAGAGATTATTAGGGAGCACTGAGTTCAGTAAATCAGCATTAGAGGTGGTTGGTACTAATGCTTTTGACCCGGAAGATAGTGTTGTAGAAAACGCTGTTTGTGATGTGCCTGACCAAAATACAAAACAGTTGAATATTGTTGAAAGTATCCAAATGGAGTCTCAAGAGACAGTGAACCTTCAGAATAATAGAAGTAGCCAGTCAAGTAGTGTTTTTTGTGTAGAGGCAAAAAACAAATCCAAACTCACAAAACCTGTAACTCATTCTAAGCAAAAAACAACCGCAGGTACTCTGAAGAAAATGGTTACAGCAAAGCATGTAATGGCACATAACAAAACTAGTATCAAAATTGTGAAACGAGATGCTGACGAGCCAGAATCTCAGCAAAATTTCCATAGGCCAATTAAGTTGAGGAAAAAGGTTGGTAAAGAAGCCAAGACTCAAAGTTGTAATTCTGGGGATAAGGCTGTGAAAAACCAAGCTCATTCTTGTATTCAAAAAAACATCACAGGATGAAAATTCAGTGCAAACTCTCAAACTTTTAACTCATTCTTTGAGTGATAAGTTTTTTCATGGTCATCCTAGTCCTGTACAGACAGGACACTCATTACATTCCAGCCACAAACCGTGCCATAAGCCTCAGCCGCAGGCACCCGCAGTGAGGGTCATCAGTCATGGGAGAGAAGAGCCTGAACAGTCTGTTCTGGAGCCCTGGAAAGAAGAGGATAAGGTGAAGCTAAAAAGACCGGAGAAGAACCTGCAGCCTCGTCAGAGAAGAAGTAGCAGAAGTTTTTCTTTGGATGAGCCCCCATTGTTCATTCCAGACAACATAGCTACTGTAAAAAGAGAAGGTTCAGACCATAGCTCCTTATTTGAGAGCAAATCCATGTGGGCCCCCAGCAAGCAGTGTGGGTTTTGCAAAAAACCACATGGCAACAGGTGTGTGTGCGTGCATATGATTGATATGTACATTGAAGAGAAATTGTATCTTTGGAGGGTGGGATTGGTCTGAGACCTTTTTTGTAGAAAGAAATGATTTAATATGCAAAGACTTGCAAAAATCTTCACCAATCTTGGATAACAATAGAAAAATGGAGCTGCTGACATTCATAAGTTTGTCATCCTGTTACATTTTAAAAGCATAGTCTGATCAAAGCTGATAAATGTGGAAATGATTTGTCATTGTGATCAGATAGTGTAATTTAATTGCATTTAAACACAGAATCAAAACTTTGCAAATTTTGAAAATTGTTATGTGGTCTTGGGGACTGAATTTTAATTGGCTTGAGAAGAACTAGTAATAAAATGTAAAGGTGATAATGGAAATTCTATTTTTCACTTGAAGGTTTTTTTTATTTTAAAAGGTGCACATTACAGACAATACTGTCATCTCAAAACTATCAAACTTGACCTTGTAATAAAATTTGATAACTAAAACAGCTGTTTGATAACCTAGGAGAATTTGTATGTAACATGAAACAGTGAAAATATGTATTGCTTTTGAAATGTTTCATTGAATGCAAGAATTTCTTGTGAATTCAAATCTTTCAAAATTTTAAGAGTTGATTTTTACATTGCTTTTGATGATTTCTTAGGGTTCCATCTTTAATAGTTTTCTGCCTCCCAGTGTATTTCTTTATTTGCTAGCTTTTTTGAGAGAAGGAAAATGAGATAAATGGAATGTGCATCTACAAGACTGTTCTGATCAAGTGTTAATTTGCTGGTGGAACTTCTATCAACACTGATAAGATAAAAAGAAATAACTTGAACATTAATGTTAGAGACTTTTCATCATTGTTAGATTACATAAAAATTAAAGTCAAAATTTAGAGAGGGACAGTCTAAATTTTGTAATACTTTATTTTGGTGGAGAGGGAGCAGTTGGAAAATGGGGGAAGTATTATAGGGTTTTCTAAAATGTAGGTTGTATGTCACAGGTCTTTTTCACTTATGATTTAGCACAAAAACCGAGTTTTAATGCCAGGATTACTCGTAACAAAGTACAGTTTTTTTTTTTTAATGGTGACACTTTGAATACAGTACTGTATTTGTACCCCTTACAGACTTCTCACAGTTTTTAATTTATAAACCTTATTCAGTATCATAAAGTGAGCTTGTTATTTTTAGACCTAAGAGAATTAAGGTTTGAATGGTGCTGCTAAGTGCCCTTTTAATAAAAGCCAGCCCCTTTCTGTCTGGTGGGATCTTCTAAATATCACATTGAAGTAGTTAGAGAAGTGGAAACCTTCAGCATCAACTATATTAACACTGTAGCTTTGCTTTTTTTTTTTTTTTTTTTTTTTTTTGGTAGAAGCAGGGATTGAACTCAGGTCCTTGTGCTTGCCAAGGAAGTGCTTATTCCACTGAGCCATTTCCCTGGCCCCAACACTAGCTTTTTATAGATATATTAGTGTTCAGATAGGCCATTCCTCAGGAATTTGCCAAGACTTTTTTGGGACATTGTCTCACTGTGTGAAGTCCACAGTAGCCTGGAACTTGCTTCGATCCTCCTGCCCTAGCCTCCCCAAGCGCTCGGATCACAGGAGTTCACGGCCTGGCCTTGCCCAAGCTTTTTAATCATAGGATGTCACTTCATCAACATTAGTAGTTTTTCATATTTCAGTGTTCTTTTTATAACCTCATGCCAACGTTAGGATCTTTGTAAAATTAGTTTCATGGCTGCAAGTCTGGAAAATGACTCAGAATGTGAGATGTACAGAGTCTGGGTAACTGAGGACACAGTTTTGGAAGAGGCTTTCAGTTTACTTCAGTGTTGTCAATAAAGAAGCCTAAGTGATTAATATTTCACTGGTACTTTATATTAGTGGGCTGGGGATGTAGCTCGGCAGCATAAATGCATGCCTGGGAAGCACAAGGTCCTGAGTTTGATCCCCAGTACTTCCTGCCCAAAAGAAAAAAAGAGTGAAAATACTTTATATTAGCATATATTGTATTTGCTCAAAAACTACCTTTCACACAATATATAATTTCCTTATTTTAATCCACATGCATGGATATTTTATTAGCAAAATAAATGGATATAATTGTAATCTTTGATGCACTAGTCACATCGAAGGCTGCTAATGTAATATGCTATTTTCTAGCCCTTGTGACAGTTTTGCTTCTGTAAAGACTTTAAGCTTGTTAGTATCTTACACATTTTGCCACTGGGGTTAGTTTCTTTATGATCCAGTTGGAAATTAATTTTGTAATACAGATGCTCATGGGGTAGCCAGGTGTAATATTAATGATAAGTGACTTCTGTGTATTCTGACAGTACATACCAATTCTTTTCTAAGCTATTGTTTTGATTCCACTTTCCTGATTCAGCATTACTCCAAACACATATTATTTTAAAAACTGGACTATTTAATCCTGTGTTCATTTTTTTTTTAATATATGAGTTTTAAACTTTTTCACCTCAGTATTTGGTGAAATGAGCAAGTCTTAATCATGCAGTTTTCTATTTTTCTCCAAAAATATTTGCGTGTTTAATTTGCATTGTACTTTCTTGGACCACGTTATAGACTGGGTGACTTTATTTACTTATTGTACCAAGAATCAAACTCAGGATCTTGGTGCTTGCCAGACAGACATGGTGTTGCCGAGCTGTATCTTCAGCCTGGGTGAACATTTTAAACAGTAAATCTCAGCCAATTTGTTGTTGCTGTTTTGATTTTTTTAATTTCTTTTTTTAAGGCCTTGAAAAACTGAAAAAAACTTTCACAAAAGGAAATTTATTTTGCCTTTTCTCAGGGTTTTAAGCATTTTTAAGTACTTTTCTCTGCAGATTAAATTGTGAATACTCATTCAATGTTGGATAGAATCCTTCCATCTGATGTAGTGAGGACATACAGAGTCCCAGTCACATGGCCTGGGGCTATCACTTAGAGACCTATCTTGTATCACATCTACAGCTTTAGTGTGGGGTAGCATGTGTTAAGATCAAGAGTCTTCAGAGTCACCTCTATAGTTTACTTTAAAAAAATTCAAATTTTCTAAACATGTGTTTGGGTCTTGCCAAAAGGAATATAGATTTGAATTTGAAATTAGTATTTGTTTTATAGTAGATCTAGTTTAGTTTTTTTTTTCTTTTTGTAATGTATTTGGTACAGAGTCTTCCTATGCAGCTCAGACTCATAGTGATTCTACTGTTTTCCGCTTCCTGGTGCTGGGATTACAAGTGTGCACCACCACACCCGGTTTCAGTGGCCGGCTCAGTGCTCCTGGGGCTGGCGCCAGGGCTTGAATCCCAGTCCTTGAACTTGGCCTGAGAAGGTGCTTAGTTCTTTGTTTTTAGCTTGTATGTGAACACATAATGGAGGACAACACAAGTATTGCTGCACTCTTCTGCTAACCGACCCAGAGCTATGTCCCACATAACATTCATTTATAGTTGGGTTTACTGCCTAGATTAATTTAACATAAGGAGATTGCCTTTCTTGGTAATCAGAAATTCAAGGACCGAGTCAGAAATGAGAGTAATTGTGAGCCAACTCCCACTGCTGCAGTTAAGTCTCACTGCTCTGTCCCTTTTCTAAAGAGTAAAGTATTGCCTTGGAAGGAAAAGAACGTTTTTAGCCTCAGCTAAGAGCACTTCCCAGTGTTAGACTCGGAAATGGCCAGCATTTACACTTTTGGGTAATCAGTGCTGTTTTAAAGTGAATTTCACTCACTTGTAGGTTATACACATTGTCACTTTTCCTGATTTAGCAAGAACTTTATTTAACTGCACTAGTTTTACATTAAATATAGTGTTACTTTGGTAGTTTAGAGGTTTGCTTTTTAGGCCTGAAGTATGAGTGGGATATTTCCAAGAAGTCTTTGAACAAACCACAGTGTAATAATTGATAAATGTTTAAAAGATGAAAACTGTTATCATAAAGACTAAAATAAAAGTTTGGAAACAAAAAAAGGGTTGGCAAGATAGCTCAGCGGTCTAGAGTGCCTCCCAGGGACCGCGGTTCGAGCCCCAGCACCACATGCCATGCCAGCCCCTTCCCGCAGGACCGGCTGAGCTCACACCCCACCCCCGCGAAAAAAAATCTGCGAGACACTATAATAAATAAAGGAATTAAAAAAAAAAAATACTGCACCAAAGGACTCCCAGGACTAGTAACCAAATATAGCAACAAAGTGGGACACAAAATAAACACTTAGAAGAACACTAGGAAAACAACAGTATTCATAAGAGCAAGAAGAAAAATTAATCTGGAATTAACCTAACCAAGGAAGTGAAAGACCTCTACAGTGACAGCCATATTACTCTGGAAAAGGACACTGAGGAGGACATCAGAAATTGGAAAACTGTACTATTTCTGTATACCCAAAATTGCTGTATTTCCAAAACTGATATGTATATTTAATGCAACCCTAATAAAAATACCAAAGCATTTGTCAAGGTGATCTAGAGAAAACAATCCTGAAATCAGTGTGGACCCAGAATGCCAAAAGCTCCTGGAGCAGCAAGAGTGGATTCACAGCACTATCATCTGGGTTGAAGTTAGAAGCCATTCTTGCTAAGGCAGCATCACACTGGCCCAAAAACAGGCGTGAGACAGCGGAGCAGAACAGAGAAGGCAAAACATCACCAGCCAACTCCAGCTATTTGATCTCTGACAAAAGGACTGAATAAACTATAAGAAAGATCACCTCTAAAATATATGGGGCTAGGAAACCTGGATACGCACATGCAGAAGGCTGAGTCTAGAGCCATAAATCTCACACACTATGTGCTAAACTAAATAAAAAGCAATCAAAATCCTAAATGTTAAAATAGAGACACCTAAGTTACTGGAAGACAAAATAGATAAAACTCTTTAAAATGTAAGTGTTGGCAGGGACTCTGTGCACAGAAGCCCAGTGCCACAAGAAATAACACTGGAAACCAATAATTGGGAACATATCAAATTAAAAAGCTGATCCACATCAGAGGAAATGACCAACAGAGCAAAAGGGCAGCCTATAGAATGGGAAAAACATTTGTTAGCTATTTCTCTGACACAGATTAACATCTAGAACACATAAAGAACTAAAACAAAATTAAACCCCCAGTAATAAGAGGCCCAATCAAGAAATGGGCAATTGAAATGAACAGACACTACTCAGAAGCACAAATGGCCAATAAACACACAAGGCAAGGCTGAACACTGCTACCCATTCAAGAAATGAAAATTACAACTACACTGAGATGCCATCATACTCCAGACAGAATGGCTACATCAAGAAATCAAAAATAACAAATGCAGGAGAAATGACAAAATAGCACAGCCACTATGGAAGAGAGTATGGAGATGCCTCAAAAAATTGAAACTAGAAATTCCATTAGACCAACCATTTCCCTTTCTAGGTATCTTGCCGAAAGAACCAAGTCATTATGCACACCCGTATTTATAGCAGCAGAACCTATAATAGCTAGATCCTGAAAAAGGTACCTACATCTATCAAAGGTAAAGAGCCAGCATGGCATTTGCACACAATAAAGCACGACTCTGTCACAAAGAAAAACCTTAGGCATCTGTAGCTAAACAGGTACAATTTGAGAACATAATGTTAAATGAAGAGATCAAGAAAAAGTACAGACATAAAAACTCAGGCAAAATTCTAAAGACTACTAAAAATTATATTCACATTTATTTTGATTGAAAGTAAGCAGAAAGCAAAAACTGTAAAATTTTGAAAAATGTTGCAAGGTTTAAAACTGACAACAATCAGTCCGAGTACAGCGGCGCACACCTACCTCTGGGTCCTGAAGTTCCTAGCCTTGCGTTGCAGACTGAATTCTGTATCTTGTTTACCATAAACAAAGCACCTCCCATGCGTTGGGCTTCCCAGAGCCTCCCGGCCCCAGATGCATAGCGTGTATTTACTATAAAATGTCTATTAATCAAAATTGTTGGAGCCAAGGGAACAGTCAACAGGACAAAGAGACAATCTACAAAAAGGGATAAACCATTTGCAAACTGTAAATCTGAAAATGGTGCTAAACCACAGGTATGTGAACCAACTCTACAGCAAAAACACAACCCAGTTTTTAAATAGACTAATGTTTGTAGTCAGTATTTCTCAAAAGAAAACCTACACATGGTAAACAGACACATGAAATGTGCTTAGAATAACGAATCCACAGAGAAAATAAGAACCTCGGAGACCACTGCAGGTCATAACAGCTCTCACCAAATGATAAACAACAGCTGGCTGCCAGGTGTGGCGGAGCCCTGGCTCACCATGGTACCACCGTCATTCAGAAGAGGTGCCACAGAAAATACTGTGGCGCTCCCCCAAAAAAAAGCTAAAAGAGGGCTAACGGGACACAGCTGTCACTGCTCCTGACTCAGAGACAGAACCCTTACATTTTAGATTGTTAGAGAACTACTAAACCATTAATTGTTGCAACTGAATCTCTAAGTGTTTCCTTCTTGTATGGAAGCAATTTGCGCAACTTTTCTGATAAAATACTACTTCTTAACATCAAAAACTGGTTACTGGATTTCTGGGTATTTGTCTGTAATGTTCTAGCTGAAAATCAGGCTGGTTATGGTGCTGCACACCTGAAATTCAGTACTCAGGAGGCTGAGGTAGGAGGACTAAGGTAAGCTGGGGGCCAGCCTGCACCTTATAGTGAGACCCTGTCTCAAATCAACCACAAAAACAAGAAAAAGAGAGAAAATTAGGATTGCTCTTCTAATTACGAGAATGCTTTATATTTAAAGTCTACCACTGATACATGTTCTTATTTAAAAGAATTTGAAAAGGTACTATACTGGTACCAAGAAACACAATGAAATAGAAGCCAGCTAAGACATCCAGAAACAGTATCTAACTGAAATATGCACACCAAAAACACGACCCTGCGCACATGACAACTGCATTCCTACTCCAGGACTCAGGACAGAGGCAGCCTACACAGCCATTATTGTATGAAAGATAAAAGAAAACAAGGTAGACAGGCACTGTTCTGCCAAAAAGCATGAAATCCTGTTATTTGGGACAGTCTGCATGGGCCTGAAAAACACTATGCTACATGAAATTAGTCGAGCCCAGAAAGGGACCCGCTGAAAGGCCCTGTCCTCAGTGGAATCTAAGCATGCTGGCCAGAGAAGCTGGCAGTGGAGCTGTCCCAGAGACAGAGGAGAGGCACAGCAGGGGGAGGGGCTGATGTAACTATCTGACTGGAAGGTTTCCGGCATCCTGTGGCAGAGCAGAGAAATGTAACTAACAGCATTACAATATTTATCTCCAAACAATGTGAAGAGAATTTGAATGTGTTTATTATAAGAAACAGTAGAAGACCCAGTAGAAGACCGAAGGGATAGATACACTATTTACCCTGAGTTCATCACTATCTAATACACATGGGAATCAAAGTATCCCACTGCACCTCACAAATGTGAACAAAAGTCACATATCAATTAAAAACAAGACATATAATGAAAAAATTGTCTAAAATTTAGTGGCTTAAAGTATTGCTTTTGCTAACAAGATGCCCATCAAATGTGTGTTAAATAAGCCAATGACACAAATTATCCACATGTTACTTCTTAAACTTAATCCTAATTATATTTAATAAAATATCAGTTATTAACATGTTCAACAAATGAATCAGAAAATATATAGTTTAAAATTCACACGCTTATTTTTACACATCTAAACTGTCTATTAAAAGACTTAAAGCATATGTAACAAAACAGATTTCGAGCTCAGACATTATGTCTATTTGCAGGTCCTCTCTAACTCAAGTACCAATTTTTAGTGTTGAAAACTGCTTAATAGGTCTGTACTTTACTACTTATGAATAACTGTCTATAATGTTTCAATTAAAAATCAGAATTGCTCTTCTAGTTATGAGCAATTTTGTATATTTAAAACTTACTTCAGACACATAATGTTCACTTTCAAAAAGACTTTACAAAGCATTCATACTAACTGTAAGAAAGAATAAAATGAGGCTCGTTTAAAAAGAAAAATAAAACAATTATTTTCAATACCAGAAGAACCACAAGCCCTTTGAAATCGAATAGTTATAGTAAATAATTGAAAAAATAGTATAAATATAAAAATTTATCCTAACAAATGAAAATGGCTACACTATATGAAGGAAACCTTTATATTTAATTACAGCAATTAATAATTTAGCAGCATTCTAGTAATCTAAAATATAAAAGTTATATCTATTTTAATTACAAAACAATGAAATAAATTTTGGTCAGTTATTTTTTTTTCTGGAATCCTAGAAAGGTTTTATTTATCAATCTTGTAGTGGCAGTTAAAAATCCAGAAATAATGTTTACAATAAAATTAGCAGACTAACAATACTCCTGCCTATGTCATCCCTCACCTGGGCAGCTCTGCACTGCAAATACAGCAGCAAGTTTCAACACTTCTTAAGCTGTGGTCTGAGATGAGGCTAAACCATAAATTCTACAAGCAGCTCACAAGACACCAACACACTAGGACTCAGTCTACTAGGCTGGTTTTCAAACTGCTTTGAACTTAACCCACAGTGAGTATTATCTTTTACTTTGCAACCCTTTATATACATGCTGAAACACGTATTATACTTCGTACATGCTACTTGAAATAGCATCTGATACTCTATTTTTTAAATACTGATTATATATATATATATATATATATATACACACACACATATATACATAGATTATGAAACACTAAATTAATTTCCTATAGGCTTGAACTTTAGCTTGCAGTTTGAAAATCTTTAACTTAGAAAATCTTAAGGTTCAGTAAATGACATTAAATATATACATACTTTGTCTGTTTCTGAACCCAGCAATGTCTGCTGTAGAGACCTTGAAGAATGATCAGAAGAATGCTGGGGGAAGAAAGAAAAGGTAGGCCTGAGATGCAACGTACGACACTGAGGGAGCAAAGAGAAGCAAAGCCAGCATTTGCGTAGCATGCTCTAGTCTAGGGCATTACCATAGACAAGGAATCCTGCAAGACCTTATCAATGGTAGCACAGAGCTCTTCGGTTTGCCGCCTGAGCTGTGCAGGGCAACACAACTGGAAGAATCAAAACCAGGCAGTGAGTCAACACTGAGTTTCTGATTACAAACCCAAAGCCAGTGATGAAAGTCATTACCTCCAGGGGTAGGTCTGTGGAGCTGTCCCAGGAGACACTCTCAGCCTGGGCTGGTTCATCTAGTGCCTAGTGACAAACAAAACAGTCCTTATATGAGACTTCAGTCAAGTAAAAACTCTTTTCAAAGGTGGCCCCATATTTCTCAGAATTGCTAAGACAAACCAATTTTTTTTGGCTCATTTGGTGAGCTATTTTCTAACACCGAGTCATTTTCCTTATTTGTTCAGAGTCTCCTGTGAAGTTATTATTTCGAACATATGGCACTGCAATGAAGAAAGTAGATGGGTTTTGTTCCACTTTTGCCTTCCCTAATCCCCAGCCCTGGTTCCTCTTCAGTGCAAGCAGAGGTGAGGCACAGCTCCCGGAGCAAGGGAGTTCAGAATGGACCTCTCACCATCCCTACATTCATCTGCATCTAACAAGACGTAAGGCACGAGAGTTGAGATGACTGAGTCACTGTCACAGGTGGCCATGTGGGACAGCAACACAGGTTTAGGCAGAGGAGGACATGGAAGAAGACAGCAACAATGGTGATAAGTCACAGAAATGACAGCCTTTGATAGCTAATGTTGTTTGCACTAACTGCATCAAATGGGCTGTATTTTCTTAAGAAATCAGCCTTGGAACTTTTCTTCTGTTAAGGTTATATTACCATAATATAGAATGTTATGATACCTCATATAACAAGTAAAAATCTCAGAATTACACAGCTCAGGCAGGGGAGATAGCTCAGCGGTCTAAGCGCCTGCCTGGCAAGCACAAATACCCAGGTTTGATCCCTGGTACCGCATGCTGTGCTGGCCCCAGAACACAAGGCACACCAGTCTGGCCACTGAAACCAGGTGTGGTGTAATCCCAGTGCTGGGAAGGCTGAGACAGGAGGATCAGTGAATTTTAAAATTACACAGTTCAATTCACCCTCCAATTTATAAATATTTTAAAGAAAATGTAATACTTAATATGCATTCACACTCTAGTCTAGCACACTCTAGTCTAGCACATGCTAGAAAAAAGAAAAAAGTTTAAGCATTAACTGCTTCTTTCAGTAGACCAGCAGCAATCAACAGTACACGTCTAAGGTATCCTGTGTATATCCTGTATATACACAGGATACCTTAGACATTTGTACCCTTCCTGTTCTTTGTTCTCCTTTCCCTCATCTCAGTTGTTTCTTACCTTTGAACGGATTCTTTCCATTTCACAACACTGTACCTTTCAGATTTTATTTACTCTTTCATGTTTTTTGTTTGTTTGTTTGGTTTTTTTTGTTTTTGTTTTTTTTTTTTTTTTTTTTTTTTTTTTTTTTTTTTTTTTTTTTTTTTTTTTTTTTTTTTTTTTTTTTTTTTTTTTTTGCAGAACCTGGGATTGTGTTTGCCAGAGAAGTGCTTATTCCACTGAGCCATCTCCCCAACCCTCAAGTTCTTATACTCAGGAGACAATATGATGTTTGCACATGTGGGTCTGATTTATTTCACTTATGTATATGGTCTTCAATTGCATCCATTTACCTATAAAAGCCTCCAGTTTATCTTTCTTAATAGCTGAGAAATACTCCAGTGTATAAAAATACATCTTTTTATCCATTCTTCACTTGATGGGCATTTGGGTTGTTTCTGAGATTTAGCTATGACAGGTGACACTGCTGTAATATGATGTTTTCAGTTCTTCTAGAAAAAATACCCAGAAAGAGAATAGTGGGGTTGAAAGGGACCTCTGATCCTAGTTTTCTGAAGAATCTCCACACTGATTTCCATAGTAGTTGTACCAGTCTAAACTCCCACCAACACTGAAGGGTTCCTCTTTCCTTATAGCCCCTCTAGCATTTTCTTTCTCTTTTTCTTTCTGATGCTAGGAATTGAACTCAGGATCTTGGACATGTTAGGCAGGTGCTATATCACTGAGCTATACCATCAGTGCCTCCAGCCTTTGTTATTGGTAGGCTTTTTGTTTTGTTTTGTTTTGTCTTGCTTTTTGTTGGAACTGATTGAACTCAGGCCCTTGCACTTGCCAGGGGAGTGCTTAATCCTTGAGCCATCTCCTTTGCCCCTTGATTTCTTGATGATAGCCACTCTTTGTGGGATAAGATGGAATCTCAAGTGTTGCTTTAATTCACATCTCTTGAATGAATGATGGCTTCAACATATTTACTTGCCATTTGTATTTCTTCACCTGAAAAGTGCATATTCATCTCAGATGCCCATTTTTGGACTCTGTCTTTGAAATTTGGGGGTCTTTTTTTCTAATTCTTTGTATGTTCTGAGGGACAGTCAGCTAAATATTTTTCCCAGTTTCTGGGTTTTCCTTTTACTCTGTTGGTGATTTCTTTTAATGTGCAAAAGCTTCAATAAGATGAGCTCCTGATTTGACTTCCAAGCCAGTGCCAGGAGGTCCTAAATGCAGGTGAGGTAGCTGCTGCCTTGGCCACGACGGAGTGACTCACAGGATCTATCCTATCTGGTGAATAACTATGGAAGAGTGCACCAAAATAGAAAAAAACTGGAGAAGGTACTTAAGGAGTTGTATATAAAGGTAGACCCAAAACTAGGGGTAGCCACAAAGAAAATCAGACTAGAAAGTGAAGAGGAAGGGGTTCCTAGCACTGCAATTCAGGAAATTTCTCTGTTAAAAGAACTTCGAGGGCCGGGCATGGTGGCGCATGCCTGTAATCCCAGCACTCCGGAGGCGGAGGCAGGAGGATTGTTGTGAGTTCGAGACCAGCCTGAGCTACAAAGTGAGCTTAAGGCCAGCCTGAACTGCATAGTGAGACCCTGTCTCAAAAAGACAAAAAAAAAAAAAAAAAAAAAAGAACTTCGAGGGCCAGCCTGATATTTCAGTGGACTAAAGTGCCTGCTTGGGCAGAACATAGTGGCCAGGGTTCGATCCCTGGAGTGCTGTGCCAGCCTTGCCCCACAGCATGCTGAGAGGGCAATTGAGACTGGGCATGGTACATGCCAGTAATCCCAGCACCTGGAAGGCTGAAAACAGGAGAATCACCAAGTCCAATCTACTTAGTGAGACCCTGTAGACCCTGTCCTAAATACAGAAGAAGAAAACGAAACTTAAAAAAGATCACCATCCAAACATAGTCAGTCTTCATGATGTGCTTATGCAGGATTCCAGGCAGTATCTCATTTCTGAATTACTTCCCATGGATATCAAGAAATACTTGGATTCTATTCTTCCTGGGCAGTGCATGGATGCATCACTTATTAAAAGAGTTATTTGCAACCACATCCTTCAGGGTATTATCTTGTCACTCTAGAAGAGGTCTTGTTTTTTTGTTTTTGTTTTTGTTTCTGATGGAACCGAGGATTTAACTCAGGCCCTTGTGCTTGCCAGGGAAGCATTTATTCCACTGATCCATCTCCCCAGCCCCTAAAAGAGTTCTTCACAGAGATTTGAAACTTGAAAGTCTGATGACTAAAGACAAAGGAACAATTAAACTGGCTGATTTTGGCCTTGCTAGAGCTTCTGATATACTATTAGAGTGTATATGCATGAGGCAGTTACACTCTTGTATAGACTTCCAGAAGTGCTGCTGGGGTCTGCTCATTATTCTAGTTGACATTTGGAGTACAGGCACTATTTTTGCAGAGGTAGCAACTAAGAAACCATTTTTCCATGGAGATTCAGAAATTGATCGCTCTTCAGGATTTTTAGAGCTTTGAGCACTCCCAACAATGAAGCACAGCCAGAAGTGGAGTCTTTACAGAACTACAAGAATACGTTTCCCAAGTGGAAACCCGGAAGCCTGGCAGCCCATCTCAAAACTTGGATGAAAACGACTTGGATTTACTCTCGAAAACGTTAGTTTATGATCCTGATAGATGGGATTTCTGGCAAAATGGCACTGAGTCATCCATGTTTTGATGATTTAGACGGTCAGACTAAGAAGATGTAGGTTTCCAACAGAGTTTCCACATGTTTATAATCTAAGATGAATAGTTCTATTTTTACTGTTGATTCTGTTTTGTCTTTTATATTTTTCTTTGCTGTAAAACTGAAACTGTACTTCACTTTATATTTCAAAAGTATAACTTCAAAATGTAAACATTGTCCTATATAAATTTAAATATAATTCTATATATGTGTGTGAAAAAATAGTACAATGAGCTCCCACCTGTTGATCCTTTGAAGCCTTTCCCACACAGCTTGGGCTTTGGTCATGAATCCCTACCTACCCCAATGTCTTTAAGATTTCTACCTGCTTTTCCCTATAAGATTAAATGCTTTTGTTTTGATCTTCAAATATTTGATCTGTTTTGACTGTCATTAGTGCATGGTGACAGACATGGGTTTAGTTCAAGTCTCCAGCACATGCAAAGCCAGGTTTTCCAGAACCATTTATTAAAAAGTCTACCTTTCTTCCAGTGAATATATTTGGCTCTTTTATCAAAGATAAGGTCACTGAGTATGTTTGTAGTTGTGTCTATATCTTCTGATCTGCTCCACTGATCCTAGGGTCTTTTTGCCAGTACCATACTGATTTTATCACAGTAGCTTTTAGTATAATTTCAAGTCAGGGATTGTGATGCTCCTGCCTTGCCTTTTTACCCAGGATCACTTTTGCTAGTCTAGGTCTCTTCTGGTTCCAGATGAATTTTAGAAAGGTTTCTCTGGATCTGTCAGGTATACTAATGGTATTTTAATCTGGATCATATTAAGTTTGTATAACAACTTTGGGAATATGGCCAATTTCACAATGTTGGTTCTTCCTATCCAGGTATGAGGAACAACTTTCAATTTTCTGAAATGTTCTTTGATCTCTTTTTTCATAGTACTTTAATTTTCAGTGTATAGATCTTTTACTACCTTTGTTGGATTGATTCCTAAATATTTCCTTTTTTTCATCATTATTGTGAAAGGTATAGTTTCCCTAATTTCTCTCTCCATGTGTTTGGGTACAGTAATTCTATTGATTTTTGAGTGTGGACTTTATATCCAAGTACACTACTGAATTTGGTTATTAAGTTTACAAGTCTTTTGGTGAAATGTTGGGTTTTTTATGTGCAGCATGTCATCTGCAAATAATGGTAATTTCACTTCCTTTCCAACCCTTATTTTATTTCCCTCTCTTGTCTAATTTGTCTAGATAATGTGTCCAAAATTTTATTTGAGTGGTGACAGTGTACATCCTTGTTTTTCTTCTGATTTTAAAATGAAAGAATTCAGTTTTTGTTCATTAAGTACGATGTTGGCTGCTGTTTTGTCATAGACAGCTTTTATCAGACTGAGGTAAAGACCAGCTCCTCTGATTTTCTGTTTTCTCTCTTCTTGAAGGGATGTCACACTCTCTTTCCCTCTCTGGTGTTAGATATCTGTCACCCTGCAGTTCTCTGGCTCCATGTTACTGGTAAATGAGTGGCCACTATTCTGATGTGGCTCTCATGTGGTCTGGTTCCTGCCCTGCTCTCAAGATTGTCTCCTTATATTTGATTTTTAGCAGCTGGGCTAGGGTGTGCTTAGGTATGGTTATCTTCATAATAAAGCTATCTGGCAGCTTGTGAGCAAATTCAAAATACACATTTATATCTTTCACCAAATTTGACTAATACTATCAATTATAATTTTGTTTTAGTACCCCCTCTTATTCTGAAACCCTGACTACATTTGATAGAATCCCATGGATCACTGAAGCTCTGGTCAATTATTCAATCTTTTCCCTCCTGTTTTTCACATGAGGCAATTTTTATCAATCTAGTTTCAATTTCATAGACTCCTCTGTCTCCAGATTTCTCTTAAAGCCAATCCACAACAGGGACTTTTATATTTTCAATATTTTATTTTCAGTGGCAGAATTTTCATTTAATTCTAAGCTGAAATTTCTAGTTTTGTACCAAGAATTCCTGTATTCTAATTTATTATGAACCTGTTTTTCTTTATACCTCTGAGAGTATAATAGCTTTTAAATGTTTTCCAGATTAAAATCATTTGAAACACCTTCAACTGAATATGGGTGATAATTTCTGTTTCTTTGAATGCCTAGAAATGATGGATTAGCGACTGAATGGTACATTATAAAGACTCTGGATTCTGTTATGGCACTATCAGGAATATTGTTTCTTTCATTTCATTTCAATATGTAGTTAGTTTGACTACGAGCTCTCTGTCTGACAGAGGGCAGCAGCTGACATAGCTGTTTACTTATTCCACACGGCTAAGCTCCGCGGGCACTTATTCCACACAGCTAAGCTCCGCGGGCACGTGGCTCACGGCTCGCTGTCACTCCAAGTTAGGCAGGTCTGCAGGCAGCGCGTGGGCTCTTCTCCTACAGCTCTTCCCACATTCAAGTCACATTCCAGTTCTTATGTGGTCTTACACCCTTTCCTCCAATTCCTCATCACTAAGTTTGCAGGTTTCTTGTTAAGTTTCAGCTGCATCATGCAGGCAAACAACACACTGCTCTTGGCGAAAAAAAAAAAAAAATCTGCAGGCCAATACAATACCATTCTCCTGGCAAGCTCTAACTCTACTAGTTTCCATCTGCCCCAGGTTATACTCCTGTGCCTCAGTCAGTTCTTAATTATATTTTACCCAGAATACATCATTATAATCTGCAAAATAAGCTGGTGGTGTATAAACTACTACTTCATGCGCAGAAATAGAATAATGGATATAACATAATTTATTTTAATTTTCTGCAAACTCCTGACCAGGAGACTGTGTGAATTCAGTTTACAAGGCCATCAGAATACAAACTTATAGTTCACAGTGATCCTCTTTCTACCCCAAGCCCAGGCTGATATTAAAACATGGGCTTCGCATTTCCCTTTGCAAACAAACGACTTTTCTCACCCCCTTTGTACATGAGAGTACAAACATTAGGAATCCTAGCTTTGTTGCTAGTGATTCAGCTCTGCATCTGGTTCAGCCCCAACTCAGCCTCTGCCCTTGCGTCACTGGCAGAAAGGCGAAGGCCCACAGTTAGTGCGTTCAGTTCTTACATAGCATCCAAAACATCATCTAGACTAACATTCTGCATTTCAGCCTGTTCTGGTGCCCTCCACTCCCCTCGCCTGGGCAACCACTTGACAGAAGGAGCCACTTCAGATCTCTGAACTGGTGGTGGTCACACAATACCACACATGCTCACTCTGCTTGCATTTAAATTCACTTACAGGATTCTTGTTCCTCCAGAAATGTCCAAATCAGCCCTTTGCAGTGATTCTCGTGGCTCTTCCAGGGGTGTAGGTTACTCCCTGACTGGGGCCACACCTGAGCACAGTTGGTCAGAATTACTTTCTACACTGTGTCTCTGTTGTCCTGCAGCATTGGTCCTTTTAGCCAGGGCAATATGGCTTTAGTCTGTGGAACCCCGAGAGAGAGTGTGAGGGGCTAAGCAGGACCGGAATAAGTGGAATTAAATGAATAAATGAATCACAGAAATAATTTGATTTTAGTGTCCCCCAGTGAAATACTCTCCCAAACTATTTTAAGTTCTGAATATGTTAACAAACATTTCATTTTCCAATATAGCAATTAAAGTTTTTATCAATGATCTTAACCATGTGACCAGCGTTAATGCATTGAAATTGTTTTTTTTCAGCAAAAACAATAAAGTTGATTTTTAGATGATAATTGGAAATACCAGAGCCAAACACTACCTTCATTAGTTATTTGAATGGCTAAACTTCACCCAAAGAAGGTCAGAATTATCTACTTGGATCCCTTGAAAATATAAAGAAAATAGCTTGCGTTAAGTAATAATCTTGAAACTTTAAATGGAGCAAGTATTCAGTCTTTGTTAAAGACTGTGTGGGGTGAAGCTGGCTCATATTGAACTAAATAACCTTGAAATCTCCTAGAATTAGTTTTTAGTTGATTAGAAGTTACTTTCACTTGTATCATTTTGATCCAATTCTCTAACAGCCATAAGTAGTAGCTTCTTTTTCTGTTGCCAAAAGATGTTCTTTTAAGAAAATTCCCTAAATACTTTTTAATCTTTATTTATTTGGTACAGGATCTTGCTATGCAGCTCAGACTCACAGTGATTGATCCTCCTGTCTCAGCCTCTCCAGTGCTGGGATTACAGGCCTATCACCACCACACCTAGTTTAGGGACCTCAAGGTGCCCTGGGCTTCCAGGGCCAGCACAGCATGTGTGCTGAGAATCAGACCCCAGTCCTTGTGCTTCCCAGGCAGGTGCTTAGACCACAGAGCTATCTCCCCAGCCCAAGAGAATATTTTAAATTAACATCCACAAGAAATATGACCATGGGTTGATTTTTGTGACAAGCCAGCTAGCAATATTTTGTTAAAGTTTCTTTATATTTATTCATTTTTGATACAAGTCTCTCAAAATATTCTCCAAAAATTATTTTTATTAAAGACATTTTCCATCAAATTGTACTATTACAAATAGTCATGAGATCTTGAAAATCTTATTTTTAAAGATTCCTAATCCATGTAAGTTTTCAGAATATGCTCAGTGGAGATATTTACATATAACAGCCTACCTTTTGAAACCCAAATTTTAAAAAGGAACTTACTAAATCTTGCATAGAAAGTGGATTCTGAGTTCTGAACTTACTGTAATTAAGTGCTGATCACCAAGAAAATCTCTGCAAATCATATTTTCATCCTTACAAGAAAGTATGCCAAACAGCTGCAATTTGTGTTCCCCACCTAACAGGAGTCCCTCCAATGGGACTGTATTTCCAACCAAAATTATTGGAGCACTCTAAATTTTTCCCTTGAGGAATGGGATTAACTTCTAAAAATCTTCAGATGGAATGAATTAGTCCTACCCTAAGAGCAGCGAGTCATTAAGCTGCCTGCCTCCAAGGGGACACTGATCTAACAGGACTTACAAACTCTTTGCTACACCTAGCTTAGCTGTTGAATTCAATTTCAAATTTGCATGAGTTACCATATTTCATAACAACTGAATGCACCCCCTGAAACAACTAATGCTAACCCTAAATGCCCCTGTACTTTTTAATCTGACCAACCATTTGTATAATAAATTCCCTAAGAACTGCAGAACCCTTGCTTCAGGAATATAAAACCCTTTGTAGGACTGGAGACACACTCAGAAAAATAATCTTACTCCCAGATGATCTATTTGCTGATTCAAGTCCAAGTAGAATTGAGCTCTTAAATCTGGAGAATAAGTTGAGAACATTGCAGATTTATGGAAGTATTGCTGTTTTAAAGATCTAAGAATCTTCCAGGAGATCATTTTCATATGACTGACATAAAACTTTCAAGAATCTAGGAACCCTCCTAATGTTTTTACATTCAAAAGTTTTGGATGATTAAATTCCTGTTCTTGTCTCACAAGAATCTTTTTTTTTTTCAGCCATTCTACCTAGTGTAAACCCCATTCCATCAAGGTTGAACACAGGTGAACCTGCACATTTTCTTCCTGGGATGAAGGTGTTCCTTGTGTCCCATAGGTACCTCAGCTTTTTCAGTAGCTCTGATTTTAATTCCCTGCTCCTTTAAGTCCTCTGACAGCAAAACTACCTCCATTTCCCTTTCATTGTTGCTCATAACAAGAAAACAGTCTAATGCAATGAGGACTTGAAGCAAGGAATAAGCAGTGCTGCGCAGCGGAGCCAGCACGTTCGTCCCAGCACCCAGCATTCCACCATCGTCGGGAGCAGGAGTCCGCATAGCCCCTGTAGAGCTCTGTGGCCACTGCGCGTGCGCATCACAGCCGCTGGGCCACCCACCGAGGCGGTGGCACACGTGGCTGGATCAGCGTGGGCCAGTGTCTGACACCAACGGACTTCCGTCCAGCTGAGGCCTGTGATCGTTTCTCAGCAGGCACAGAACTGATGAGGCTTATTCCACCTAAAATAATCCTTGTGATTTATTACTTCAAGGACTATTTTTATTTTTATAGTTTTATGAGTAAAACTTGCTTTAAATTGCTGATGGATGAAATTGAAAATCTGAAGACCACTCAGTCCCAGACTAAACTGATTCATCTAATGAACACTTAACTTAAAGCCACTGTGTTTCCTGTCAGGTTCACAGTAGAGAAAAGGGTCAGTCTGTCTGCTGGTGGAAAAGCAGAGCACTGCAGTGCTCAAGAGGTCTGCGCTCAGCCCAGAAGGGGTCAGCTCGTCCGGATTTGGGTCCTTGACATGTTTTCACAGCCAAAAAGCATAGAGCCCACCTCTGTTCACCTATTGTACTAACCTAAATTAAGCTCTGTCCCAGTAGGGGAGAGCATGTGTGGGTTCTATAAATCTTTGAGACATATAGAGATGTTAAAATAGTCTTACCCAAGGACATATGTTTAATCCAATTGGAAAAAATTAAACAGACAACTTGGAATAAAGTGATTTGGCAACTGACGAGATATATCAAATCTTTGCTTTGCATTTAATACTGCAGCTTTTACTACATCTTCAAAATAGCTATTATTTATCTTCCTTCCTAATATGGGGGTCATTCCTTAACTTTCACTGATAGAATTAATCTTATCACATTTACGCCATATGTATAAAATCATGCTGCTCTAGAATTGTTCTGTCAAACATGCATATGCTTATAAATTAAACTGACCTTGAAACAACAAGTAAAAATGCAATTTATTGAGGAAAATTGCACCTCACCCTAGGCTAGATTTTATCCTGATGGATACATATAAAGAAATGAATAGAGGGCTGGGGAGATAGCTCAGTAGAATAAGCACTTGCTTGGCAAGCACAAGGTCCTGAATTCAGTCCCCAGTACTACAAAACAAAACAAAGAAATGAACAGAAAATTGGAATTACTTTGAAGGGAAAAAAAATGATTCCTTTATGGAAAAATACCAATCACTCTTAAGTGCCTGGTATACCCTTTCTTTCATCCTTTCCTTAAAATAATCACACTATAAACATAGCAAACTACTGGGCTGGTGACATAGCGCAGCAGTCTAATCTCCTGCTTAGGGAAGTTCAGGCAAGCACTAGGACCATGGTTCAATCCCTGGCACCACATGCCATACCAGCCCCACCCCCAGGGTGGGCTGAGCTGGCCACAAGAAAAGCAAACTATTGACTTGCATTATTAATGTGCACCCTCAGTTTAATTTTGAATTCTTGCCTATTGCTGTCAGACTCTGATGAGAAGAAAAACTAATCAATAAGAGAGAGAACTTCAATATTCTCTGAAATAGACAATAATGTCAGCAGTAAAACTATTATTAATGCCTACATCAAAGTTACTGTGTACACACAACTCAGTGTACTGTGGACTCCACTGTGTGGAGTCTGTGGAGAGCCACAGATCCACGCTGATCTGATTACACTATAGTCACATGTGCTCTATCCTCATGGCGACACGTGACAGGACGATGACTGGGGAGCGCTGAAGGTGAAGCCCCAGACATCAGCACAGCCTACAGTTACCTCTCCCTGTACAGCCTTGTTGACACTATGAAAATGTGGCAGCTGGTGCTTCATTCATGCTCACAGCAGCAACGACAGGCTACTAAGACAGAACAAGCTACAGACTTAAGTTTGGGTGCAGTGAACTGCAGAGCAGAAGGCCTGGCCCCTGCCACCCAGGTGCAGTCTTCAAAAATAATGAGTTTCATCCAGGAGTGATGAAAGCTGAAGCCAACTCAGGAATGCAATGACAACCTACTGGCTCACTACATGTTCTGTCTGTATCTCAACATCTGGAAAATCTTGGTTTTAAAATCTTGCTTCTTTTCAAGAAGTACTTCCAATTTCTTGTTAATTGTCAATATACTATGGAACAAAACGTGCTGTTAATATCCAGTAGTTGCCGGGCGTGGTGGCGCATGCCTGTAATCCCAGTACTCGGGAGGCTGAGACAGGAGGATTGTTGCGAGTTCGAGACCAGCCTGAGCTACAAAGTGAGCTCGAGGCCAGCCTGAACTGCACAGTGAGACCCTGTCTCAAAAAGACAAAAAAAAAAAAAAAAAAAATATCCAGTAGTTATAATCTGGCTGGAGAATTGACTGCTTAAATATTTAAGATGTGAGTTGTCTTCAAGGCATCTTGCTGCATGAATCCTAAGCACTGCCAGAAGAATCCAGCATCATCCTGCACCATAGTCATGTTCTGGATGTGGTTAAAGGAATCTCAGAAAAATGTCTGAGTGAAAATTTCCAAAATATTGATTCCCCAAAAAACAGATTAATTTCTGAAAAGTACAGTCTTAATTTTCCCACTCAATTAAAAAATGCCTATGGTTTCAGTGACATACAATAAATTCTACTATAAAAATGGATAAAAGTACTAAATTTGCAGATTCGTTTTCAAAACATCAAAGGTATCACAATAACATTAATACATACTGAAAATGGAAGTAAATTCAGTATCTCTAGGTATGTGCTATTTAGAAATTTCTGTGGGACACATGCCATGCTTTGTAAAAATATGTAAAACTATACAAAGGATCTGAAGAAGAAAAACCATTCTCATTATATCCTGTTACCTGTGAGCAATTCAGACATTTACAGTCCTGAAACAACTTACCTGGCCCAAAAGACAATGCTTCAGAGTGTTTCTGCAGTACTCCAGTATCCCTTACCATGGTGTTACTTTCAATAAGGTATCATATTTATATTTAGATGTATTAAAATAAAAATAATCTTTCTGAAACTTCCATATTTAAATTAAAAACAGAAAGCCTTCTCACACAGCTTGAATATACATCTATATCAGCATACACATTTATGAAGTGGGACTGTGATGAAATTGGAAATTACACCAATGACCCTTTGTGTTTATGGCCGTTTATGGCCCCGCAGACTACAGCTTCTAAGATCCAGGTCACTAGAGGAAAAGACACAGCATCAACAGAGATTTTAGAAGCTATCCTGATTCCAGCCCATGGCCTTGACAACTCAGGGAGAACTGATTTCCCAAACAGGAAATTAATCAACCCTGAGGCATCATGGCACTGCTCCAGGGAGCCACGGGAGGAGAGTGCTGCCGATACACCATAGGCTCCCATCTGGTCTTTGCCTCACTGCTGAGGAGGCGTCCCTGCACTTGTGAAGAAGGACACTGGTGACCAGGCCCCAGGGACGCCCCCTGAACAGGAAGGCCTCTGACATGGGAGCACTGCCATGGAGACTCACCCTGGTGCCCAGACTGAGACCAGGGCATGCTGGGAGAGCGCTACTCATCACAACTTCCTGATGTTGTAGCCCCATTTCATCCTGTGTCATGCTACAAAAGGTAGAAACCCAGGACAGAATCTAGAGAACCCCTGAAGCCCAGTGGCCTTCTAGATGAAGGTGTTTAGATACAGAAACATTTCAGACCACACTGCCAGGATCCCAGAGTATGCGAGAACCATGGCTTATCTGCTATCAACCCAATGCTACTTAGCACTGACAGTTCCTGCTTTTTGGACAAGAGCTCACACAAAGCAACAGTATTTGAAACACTGTAAGTATACAAGGTAAACTGTATTTAATGCACTAAAAGTTAACTATCTTGGATAAATCAGCATAAAATTAATATATGCAGCATAAAAATAATATACATCACGTCACAGGCTTGTTCACTAACTTCACTTTCATTCTGATGCTTATCTTTCATTTGGCTTTCATTTGACAAATGTAATGTGTTTATTAGACAAGAGGCTTTCATGTAATCTGCCCCTGAAGTAACATCCTGTAATTTTACAATCTATGATCCTAAGAGTGCCCTGAGCCCCATGAGAGCATCTGTTCCCTAGACATGATCTCCACCTTCCCTCCTCCTCCTCCTGGAGTTAGAACAGTACTCGGCAAGAACAGCCAACATTACCTCACGTGAGGATCTGCGGCCTAAGCGGATGGATTTTCCACCCAGATCTGAGTACTGATATATGGTTGTGGTAGAGTCCACTGTTAATCATCAAGTCTTGACCAGCCGGTGGTGACCAGGATGGCAACTGTCCACATGACCCCATTTTTTGATGACTTTTTTCACCTTTGCACAGAGGTGAAAGTCCTTGAGTACAGCAAATATTTAGAATTCCCAGAGGCAGGTACAGCATCTACCCAAGTCAAAAATCAAGCTTCCTGAACTAGGCCAGACATCTCTAAATTTAGATCTAATCTCTACTGATAGATCAATCATGTCTCCAATTACATTAATCAGGATGCTTGCATCAAATCATCCTCATCATTTTTATTTCAGTAAATGTAGAACTTTAAAAATAAATCTTCCCAAACAAAATTTTAGAAAATGAAACATAACAGGTATTAGAAACATAGAATTCACATGGCTGTTGTGCCAACACTAACCTTCTGTTCCAAAAGCAATGTGTTTGTAGGGATTGCTGCAAAGACCTTGTAGCTGGACTTGGTCTTGTATTGCTAGAACGGGCAACCGGAAAGCAAGGGTAGAAATGAAAAAGAAGAATGCAGCACTGCTGAGACAGCTCCACCTAGTTAAAGGACATGTTACCAACTAAAGAAAAGAGCAGGTCTGCTTGTGCAACTTGTTTCTGACAAAAAAAATTAGCTTGCCATGTTAATATTTTATTAGCACGAGAAGCAAAGAAACACTGCAGTAAGATAGCAGCCTAGAGACCAGAGGCAGTTACATGCTATCAAGTTTCAAACCTTAAAAAACATCCACTTTTACAAAGTTATATATAAATTTTTCATTAACTACATATTCTCACAGGAAAACTAGAATGAGAGAGGGTAGGGGTTCTTTATCCTCAAAGGAGTGTCTCTTTTTGTAGTGTCCTAATCAACAAATATCATGCCAAACAGTTTAATTAATCTTTTGATACACTTTTACATCATTCATAACAAAGCTCAAAAACATAAAGGTTAGCAGTTTTTGAACAAGCAGTAAATGTAGTCAATAATTTTGATACAAATGAACAGTAATTTAGCTTCATCATGGAAGAATGAGTACAAGCCCCAAATTCTAAGCTCAGTTTTCAATTTTTTTTTTTTTTTTTTTTTTTTTTTTTATTTTAGGGAAGGATCTACAGAGTGTTCAGGGTCTCAGTACTACATCAGACTTGTAGTGAGCCACCTGCTCCCAAGAGCTGGAATTACAGGTGCATGCCACCACACCCAGTCTCAATCGCCATCTCAGTGTGCCCAGGGGGCGGGACTGTAACAGCAGGCCCTGGGGATTGAACTCCGGACCCCTATACCTGCTTGCAGGCACTTTAATCCACTGAGCTACTTGCCCAGCCCTTTAATTTCATTATTTCCTGTATTCTCTTAACACAATGACACTAATAAAGTAAATAATAAAATTTTCTGAATTTTAAATAAAACTCAGAAATACAGTTCAATTTTAGGTATCATGTGGGGGAAAGATAAACATTGCAGAAATCAAAATAAAATGCATAATCAAAGTTTCAATATTGCCCTTGGTCTCCAGCTGATAACCCAGGCCCAAGGCTCCCGGCTCATCAACAGCCCCAATGCTGGGCAGCTTCCCCACAGCTACGGGCAGGCAGGGCAAGGGGCACAGGGATTCAGGCTGACTCCACTCTTTGGAAAGGAAACCGAAGGCTAAACAAAATCAAAGAAGACAGCTTGGCCAAACGAAATCAAACCTCAAGTTTTATGAACAGAGGTGTGATGAGGCTGACAGACTGGCACATTCACCTTCCCTGGAAGAAGCTGAAGTAGAGCGAAGTCAAAGTGCCCAATCTAGAGAAAGGAAGTCAGCATCCGCCCAGAGGTGGAGCATGCTTTCTTCATATTTCTCTTCGCTCTGGATCCGGTGTTAGACAGAGCAGCAATCTCGGGCATGAAGTGAGCAGTTGACATGAAAGAAACCTTAGTTTGACAATCACACAGTAGGCATGCTCACAAAAATCCACCCCAAGTATGTTCACATGCACATGTGCACAAATTCACATGCCCTCACATACACACACACACACACATGCACACACACTTGTGAGCCTTGCACAACACCTCAGAAGCCACTCCTCTCCCAAGGAACAGCCTCTGGGGTTGCCCATCTTTTCCAAACAGCCCTCACCCCCCACATGAAACAGCTCTGCACCTTCTGCAGTTCTCCCTACTCCTCCAGCTCCTACTGCCCTCACCTGCGCAGGACAATTACTGGACCAAACTTCCATCCCTACCAGCCCTGCTCTTCTACCTTACCTCTGCAGGGCTGTAGTCTCCAGACAAGAACATTTCCATTGGGATTTTAAATAAAAGCCACATCTTCGGTGGTAAGAAGCTGACATTATTAGGCAAATTACCACTGCTTCATTTAATTTAATATTAGGAAAAGCAGAATTCAAGCAATGTGTCCAGGGCTTCGGATACTGTTTTCAGCCAAGTCCGTCTCAACAGATTTGCTTTCTCATCCTAAACTATGATGAAAAGAAATTTTATACTACTTCATGGGCCCTTGTGGCTAGACTTGTCATTTTTATCTCCATTCATGTCATACACTAACAACCTGGAACTCTTGTTCTTAGCTTCTGCCAATCTGATAGATTATCACATCCTGCAAATCTATTTGGACAGGTCCAGTTCAAACAATGGATTCATTCAAAATATTTAGTAACTCCTGCATGACACACAACAGCCCTCTAAGACATCTTTGTTCTTTCCTTTTCAGTCTAAAAATTACAGTGATGGTCACAAAGGTACAGGTTTTATTCTAATTTAGAACTTTTTTAACATTCCAAGGTTTCTAGGTACCAAACCAAGTACATTAGTTTCCCACCTTGGTGTAAAATGTCAGAGACTTAGGAAAAAAAAAAAAAAAAACAACTAGAAAACACAGGAAACTACAAGAACATATATACCCCGTGCAAAAAAAAAAAAGAGACAGAAAAGAAAAGGCCTGTAGATACAATGGAAAATATGCAAAGGAGTTTTGAAAAGGTGAAGGAAGCCCTTAGTGGTGCACACAGGCCACAGCCCTCCTAGCTCAGAAGCTGCCTCTCCAAATTCCCAGACAGCTGGGACTCCAAGTAGCAGGACAGAGGTAAGCTGCACAGGACCTGGCTTAGCATGCAGCCCTCGCCTCTCTGTCCCCCTCCAGACAGAACATCACACACATCAGGGGCGAGCAGCCAGGGAGCTGCTCCCCTCTCTAACACCCATTCATTCTCAGACATGAGCAGATTAATAAGCACTAGGGCCTGTGCCAGGAGTCCTTGGTACTGGGCCCGAGCACACCTGAGTCACCATTGCAGCCTGCAGTTCACCCCAGGCCAATGAGGCATTCAGCCATGCCCAACAGAAGCATCGGTCTGGTATCAGCCTGCACTCGGCCCTCTGGGGCCCTGAGCTTCCATCAAGGGCTCATTTCCCTACTCCAGTCCTAGGTCCTACTCAAGTCCCTGGAAAACCAGGGACTACACAGTCCAAGACCTTGGACACAGCAGTCTCACCCCACAGTCAGTGGTGGGGTGACAGGTGGCAGGTTGCCACCTCAGGCTCCCACCATGACCAAGGTATGTCCTGCCTGGAGCTGAAAATTTTCTTTTACTATTGGATTGTATTACTTCCTTACTTTTATTGTACTTTTTAAAAGGTTTTCCCTATTTGTTTCACCTTGCTGTTTTCCTCCTATACATCACCCCATGTTTATCCCGTTACTTTGCACAATTCTGTCGTGTGCATGACTGTGTATCTGTGCTCTGCCACTCTTGATTTTCTTTTTTTTTTTTTACATTGCAAACTGTTTTCATAATGTTTTGGTCTCATTGAAGGTGCATACCTGATATTATACTTACAGACATTATTATAGCAATTTACTCTTAATTTACTGAAATTAAGAGAGTGTAGCTGTTTATGTATCTTAGTTTTTATACATGAATTATATCAAAGATTCAGTAATTAATACTTTGTACCTTGTTATTTTCCTAGTGGCTGTCCATAGTACTAGAAGCCGACATAATATCTTGTCCAACCACTATTAGTGCAAATCTTGCTTCTCATAGAATTATTTTTTTTTCTTTCTCAGTTTTTAAATTTTATTCTTTCAAAAAGTTATTTTACACAGAAACAGCAGTGTATTTTGGAGTAAGACAGACACAGGTTCAAATCCTGACTCCACCAGTGTGATTTAATATTCACTGAGTCTTAATCTACTCATATAACTGGATAAAAATAATGCATTCAGGAGGCTGAGACAAGAGGATCATAATGAGTTCAAGACCAGCCTGAGCCACAAAGTGAGCTCAAGAGCAGCTTAAGCCACATACTGAGACCCTGTCTCAAAAAGACAAAAAATAAAATAGTAGTTAACTCATAAAGTTATTGAGAATTAACTTATACAATCCATATAAAGCTATTTGTAGTATCACATACTAAAAATATGTTAGGTATTATATGTTTGTACCTAAATGAACATTTTTCATAAATGTAATCATACAACCCATACTGTTACTTTTTTCACATACAGCATATTTTCTGTAAATACATAAGGTTAGGGACTATGTTTATCTTTGCTTATTACTGTAAAGCTACAATCAGTACCTGTTCATATTTGTAGAATGTGATACTACAAGGAAAGTAGAGATTGAAGAAAAATGGATTCTTGCTATCATTTAATCACAAATTTACACTGGAGCCACCTTCCTTATATTAAAACTCTTATATATAAATAATATAGATAATAACAAATTTATAATTTATAATAAATCCCTTTTCAATTTATACTATTTTCCAAGTCTCCTGATACAGTAGTATTTCACCGTATGAACATATATTAATTTAACCAATCCTCATTAGGTTATAATTATTTGCTGCTATAAACTGCTTTATCAGGCTGGGGAAAACAGCTCAGCGGTCTCAGTGCCTCCTAGCAAGCACAAGAACCTGGGTTTGATTCATGGTACCTCATGTGTGTGAGCCCTAGAACCCTGGCCACACTGTGCCAGCCACCAAATCTGGGTATAGTGTGGTGCACGCTGATAATCCTAGTGCTGGGGAAGCTGAGACAGGAGGGTCATTACAAGTCCAAGCTGTGTAGTGAGTCCTTGTATGAAATAAATGAATAATTGAAAGATTAAAAAAATACAGTTTGGATTGCTCTTCAGAAACAATTTATTAAATGCCTGTGGATAGTCATTTACACTAGGCATTATTGTCAGATTTTTAAATCCTTGAAAAAGCAAACAAGTGAATAATATACCAAAATTTTTAAATGTACTTATCTTTGTTTTCTGTTACTTTCAGCCAAAAAGTAGTCCTAGAAGGGTGCTTGACTTTTTCTTTTCTTTTTTCGGTACTGGGGATTGAACTCAGGCCCTTGTGCTTGACAGGCAAGCACTTATTCTACTGAGCTATCTCCCAGCCCTTGAGTTTTTCTTATAATCAGTAAGATTTCCCTGTAAATATGGAAATTAGTTCTTCATCCATCACATATATAACAATTTTTTCAGGTTTTTCTGACATTTTAAATTTTCTGCTGTTTGGAAATATTGAAGTATCTAATATCTAGTGATCAAATATACTGTCTGTAAGAAATTGGAAAGTCTTTAAATGGAGGCTATAGAATGAGAAAGACATAATTTTCATTGCATAAGATTCTTCTACCTTTTGATTTTTGTACTATGTAACCTATGCTTTTTTTTTTTTTTAGCAACAGCCATTAGAAAAGAGGGAGAAATAAAGGGAATAAGAATAGGAAAAGAAGAAGTTAAATTATCACTATTTGCAGACAACATGATACTTTACTTGGAAGACCCCAAAAATTCCACCAAGAAACTACTAGAACTGATAGGGAAATTCAGTAGCATAGCAGGATACAAAATCAATACGCAGAAGTCAATAGCAT
>PVKA01025441.1:5182-33073 GCA_004027165.1 Ctenomys sociabilis | reverse complement strand
AGATTTTTTTCAAAAGCTAAAGCTGTTCATAGAAAAATGTCAAGAAAAATGAGACTAGAAGAAAATATTTGCAATACATTCATACAGTTTATACATAAGCGTGGATATTGTGCATGTTAAGTCAAAATTACCAATTGTAAAAATGAAAAGTATGCATTTCACTGCATGTGAACTTTTGAATGAATACAAATATAAATAATTCCAAACAAAAAAAAATTAATTGGTTCTCTTTGGCTTTTGTCTGTTCAAGATGAATGGTAGACTTGGTCATACTGAGCAACAATTATATTCAGCATAGAAGGACTCAAAGGATTTTGCCAACATATGCTCTCTTTATATCATTATTTATTCAGACTACATTCTCATAAAAAAAATCCAGACAACAGAAAAAATACATAAAGTAGAAAATATAACTCCCTGTGTACTATAATACTACCCCCTTTCACACAATATGAATAAACCATTTTAAGCAAATTCTTTATGGTCTGACAGTCTTATTTTCTGAACATATAATAGCAAATGCATCTTTCAAAACCAGATTGTACATTACTTATCATTCTGCAACTTAATGTTTATTCTACATTTCAGCACAGATATTTTTCCATGTCAATATTTATGAATCTACACCACTTCCAGGAGCCACATATGATCCCATTATATAGACATCACAATTTATTTTACTAGTTCACTAGTGAATATAAGTTCTTTTAGCCAATATGTGTATGGCATAATGTTTACATTGTGAATTCAGGAAAAAAAAGTTATAAATTCTTTTCCTTTTTAAATTTATTTTGTACAGGTTCTCACTACACCACTTGAACTCGCAGTGATCCCCCTGTCTCAGCCACCCCAGTGTTGGGATTACAGGTGTGCACCACCACACCCAGTTTTGGTGGCTGGCTCAGCGTGCCCGGGGGCAGGGTCCACGCACCATGTGGTGCCAGAGATCTAACCCTGGTCCCTGTGTTGCCAGACAGGTGCTGAGACCACTGAGATATTTCCCAGCCCTAGAAGTTCCTCTCTAAAAACATAACCATCTTAGTATCTTTTACTTCTGGTCACATTTTAACTATAGCTCATGGTCCGTCAATCAGGGAAATTTTAATATTAATAAAATTGAGAGAAAAAATGGTAAAAAGTCAGTAAAAGGTACTTCAAGCCAAGGACGTACTTCAACGACATCTTAAATTGACATTTTGTTTTTCCTTGATTCATTCTAATGCATGACTTTCTTGTTGAGACAGGGTCTTGCTATACAGGGTCCACTATCCTTGAAATCATTATGCAGCCCAGGCTGGCCTCAGACACACAATCCTCCTGCCTCAGCCGCCCCAGTGCTGGGATTACAGGTCTGCACCACCACGCCTAGCTAGTACATGACACTTTAAAAATAATACCCTCATAGCGAGATCAAGGTACTTATCGGGGATCTTCTTTTACAATCAAGTCAATATGCAAGCTTCTCATAGCTATGTTCTGAGTAGTTTTCAGTTCCTCTAAGAACAAAGGTCTGTTAGAAAAATCAAAAAGCAAAGGGCATTATGTGGCTTTCCAAGTCCCAATCCAAAGCAAGAACTTTCTGGGCCACAAGCAGGGCATACACAGAAGACACTCACCAAAGACTAAGAGATTTCTCTAATCACCAACTTGGTTCATGTTCCTATAAAAAATGAACTTTTTTGACAGATGTTCATAGAAATTTGCATATATTTAGTGTCCCTAATGACCAATAAGTATTTTTTTATGTTTGGAGAATAAAAATTAAACACGGAAAAACAATTGATTCATATAGAAGTACTTTCTATGACCAAAAGCATTCTTCTAAATAAATTTTATCTTGGTGTGTGTCTTTGGAAGACAGCAAAAGAAAGGTTCCTTCACATCTGCTTATCAAATAAGAATGGCTAGGATGCTTCATTAATCTCAAACACTCGAAGAATACAGTAAAAGGAAGCTACCAGCAACTCCAATATAGTCAAGGCATTAACCTTATGCTAGTTCTTTAAGCTCCTCAAGCTTCTCAATTTGAAGAATAACTGACCCCTTAAGATATAACAGAAGCTGTGGATAGTCTCATTAGAAAAATGCTCTGTATTTTGGAGCCACTTGAGTTTCATAGAGCAAATTGAATAAAATGGTATTTCTTTCAATAAAAGCAATTCATAGAATAATATACCCAAATGGCATTTTGTGTTCCTATCTTTGTGTTACTGTTAGTATAAATGTATTCATAGAGCAAAAATAATCCTTTGTTAGCTTTCATATTCTGCTTTTCAAATCAGAAAATAGAGTCACCTTAGGAAAAGACAGCAGAGAAACCCATTCAAAGATTATTCCTCTACTGCCATCTTGTGGACTTCTCTTGGAAAAAAATAATAAAAGTCTACAAATGGGTTTTTTCTTTTAATTTTCAACACACACATATCGCTCAACTGTGCTCCCCAACCGTTAGCCTCTTGCTATGCCCACTCCATCTCTCTTGCTATAAAACAACACCCACACTTCCCTTATTGCAACTCACCAAAAGTAAGCTGTTTTCATCATGACACAGGACTAAAAAATACTTCAGCATGCATTCGCCAAGAATAAGATCTCCCTTCTTAACATCACTACAGCCATAAATCCAGTTATCATTCAGCATCAAAATTTATTCTACTATCTCCAAAACACCCTTTGAAATATTTGTTTCTCCAATACAAGATCATGCAAAACCTTTGGCAGTTTTGATTCTTTAGTCTCCTATCATTCAGACTACTAGTTTCCTCTGTTCTTTATGAAACTCTTTATGTTTTAAAAAGTCCAAGTCAGCTGCTCCCCACTGTGCACCATATTCTAAATCGCTATTTCCCCATGAGGATTAAAATTTTCAAAATGAGATTGTGTACCATCCACAGGATCGCACCTGAGACAAATAGCCTTAGAATAAACCACTACTAACATCATCAGGCCTGGCCACTTGCTAAAGCTGGTGACTACCTGATTTGTCTCTTGAAAAAGCATATTTTCCCTTTATGAAGGAAATCAAGGAATGATACTTCAGGACATGTCTCTAACAGCATTGCACCCAATGTTATTAGCACTCTTTAAAGATTTTTATCTAAGACATCTAGTGTATTACCTTGGAGATAATAAAATAACACTTTTCTACTTATATTGCTCTATCTCCATTTAAAACTTCACATTATTCTTCTTACAAACAAACTGAATTTTTTTCTCTTTTTCCTCCTTTTTTTTATTTTGAATGCCACCATGGTCCCATGCATTTTTTAAATGTATTTAATACAGGGTCTCACTACACAGATCAAACTCACAGTGATTCTGTTTTCAGCCTCCTGAATGCTGGGATTACAGCACCACCATGCTCAGTCTCAATCGCCGTCTCAGCGTGCCCCACAGGCAGGCCAGCACAGCACACCGGGCATTGAACCCGGTCGCTGCATAATGCCTAAGCAGATGCTTTACTCTGCTGAGCTATCAGGCTGGACCAGTCCCATGGGCTTTTTAACTCAATGAACTATAAACTATAATCACTTTTCCACGTTTGAATTATCCTTGGTCTACTCCCCTGTGTCCTTACATCTTGTCACATCACAGATCACCTTCTTGCCTTCTGGAACAGCAAGTATCCATCTTCCTTTTTCGCTTGCACACTCCTGAAAGTCATTTATTTCTAAAAAGAAAATATGCTTCATTTTGGTGTAGAAACAGAAGTGAGTGATGGGTGTATAGAGTGCAAATGAAAGGTTATGGTCTCTATATATTTTCAGTCAATAGGTAGAGGTACCTGGATGTGAAGCCTCACACCTATAATTCCAGTATTTGAGAGGCAGAGGTAGGAGGTCTGGTATGAGTTCAAGGTCAGCTTGGGCTACACAGTGAGTACAAGAATTGTACAGTCAAAACTATATAGAGAGACCCTTTCTCAAAAATAAATAAACAGCTAAAGGTAAGGCAATACAATCTAATCATGAAATCAGAAGTCTTTTGTACTACTGAGTATCTTCTAGTGGATGGATATTCTAATGTGAATAACTAGAAAAGGTAAGTTTATGGCATATTACTCAGCTAAAAAGAAAAACTCAAGACTTTTATATGGATGCAACTAGAGACATACTAATAAGTGAAATAAATGAGACCCACGAGTATAAATATTGTGCTGCCTCCCTAGTGTAAGAACCTGAAAAAGTAACAAAATTCTAAAGGCGTCTGTAAAAGGGAAAAAAAAAGTGTTCAAAGGGAAGGAACAACTGGTATGAAGGAAAGGAGAAAAGAAAGAAGGGAAAAATATACATACATATATATATATATATATATATATATATATATATATATATATATATATACACACACGCAGGATAGCTTGGATAATTGTACTGCTGATTTCTACTGGTCTATTGAAAGGAACAGCTAATGTTTAAGTTAATTTTTCTTTCTTCTTTTCAATTTTTTAAAATATATTTAGTACAGGGTATATAGGGTCTCACTACGTAGATCGGACTGATAGTGATCCTCTTGTTTTCAGCCTCCCAAGCACTAGGATTACAGACACGTGACACCATGCCCAGTCTCAATCGCAGTCTCAGTGTGCACCAGGGGCAGGGCCAGCACAGCACATCAAGGATCAAACCTCGGCCACTATGCTCTGCTTAAGCAGGCACTTTAGCCCACAGAGCTATATGGCCAGCCCTTCTTTTTAATTTTTTGACCAATTTAGCTTGCCTATATCTGGTAATCTGAGCAACTAATTTGAAGAAACAATAAACAATATAACAACCATTATTGAATTTCCATCATTTTGTTCCTTTCAATAGACCAGTAGAAATCAGCAGTACAATTATCCAAGCTGTCCTGTGTGTGTGTGTGTGTGTGTGTGTGTGTGTGTGTGTGTGTGTGTGTGTGTGTATCATTTCTAATAGTTTTGGGGGAACTACCCATTCGGGCTCCCCTTCTCTCCCTCTCTAGGACAGGAGCTTTCTTTTTCTCAGTAAAATCTATTTAAAATGGGGGGTTGGGGAGATGGCTCAGTGGAATAAGCACTTCCCTGGCAAGTGCAAGGGCTTGAGTTCAATCCTCAGTCCCCCCCCAAAGAAAGAAAATCTAATTGTTTTTACTATCTTTTATACTCTTTAAAAATAAAAAGACATCTTGTGATCAGAGGACTACTAAGGTGGCAAAGTCTTGTGAAAATACATCTAGACACAAGAGGAGCTCATTAAGGTGAGTATTACTTTGAAACCCTTCTTTTCTGCCAGAATATGTTTGGCATGGAGCATTAGACAGAAGCGAGCAGAGCAACTCTCATCTGGGCATGAGCCTGAAAAGACCAGAAGTGAGGAGTTGCCACAGCATCTGGATACTGAGGTACCACCATCACAGAAACACAGAAGGGACACAAACCAAAACCCAACACTTGGAACAAGTTTTCTTCAAGAGACATGTGTGCTTTCACTGTAGATAGTAAGGCAAAGAATCCAGTCAGAAAGCAACAGAAAAGTGAAGCAAGTTTGTGACTGGCTCATTACTAAAGAGAAAAAAATGAGAGTTTAGAACTAGCCAAGGAGGAGGAGAAGCTCTAGAAACAACCCTGATTCAGATGGAGGTACTCTAGAAGTGAGGGTGAGCTGCGGGAAAACTAGGACACTTATGACTACAAACTGGCCTTCAGTCAGCAATGTTCCTAGTGAATTAATATGGTAATCTGACAGAAGGCCAGAAAGTCTTCTCTGGGAGAAGATAACATGCATGAAAACCATTGTGATGGTTGAGTTTAAGGAAACTTGTGGCAAGAACAAAAATGTCACTACAACACTAGAATCTATAAGTTAAAAAGGAAAGGACAAGGCCAAAACAAAAAAATAAAATAAAATAGGCCCCCATCCCCAAGTCCACCAAGCAAGTGAGAACTTCTGAGACTCTCTCACTCCAATCCCAGCCCGGTGAATGTGTGACAGAAATTCCTGCTTCCCCACCTGAGCAGCCTCTGGAGCCCCCGACCCCACGACCTCTGAGCCAGTGAAAACTTCTGAGAGTCTCAGCCCCAATCAAACCTGAGCCCGGCCTGGTGAGTGTGTGGGAGAACTTCCAGCTTCCCCGCGCCTATGGTCAAGAGACCCAGAGAGCAAAGCTCAGGCACCCACATGAGTGAGATTCTCTACTGCACCTCTGCGACCCCTGAAGCTCCCCAGAGCAACCGCTCCCAAGCCTGCTGAGAGAGTGAGAATTTTTGTGACACTTCTGGCCCCAGATCCAGCCCAGCACGATGTGGTGAGTGTGTGGGAGAGCTTTGGGACCCCCCGGTGCTACCTGAGCCAGGGTCACAACAGAGGGGAAGGACAGGCTCACAGTTGTACCAGAAGGGCTGCAGCAAAAAGCAGGTGAACACGACAGCTAGATCCAGGTCAGGCATAACTGGACAAACATAAACTTAATAGATCAGCTCCCAAATCTCATTACATGCTAAGGTTGTAATTGCACCAAAGCTCTAAACCAAAGATCCGAGGTCAGTTCTATCCAAAATGACAAAGACAATGAGCAAAATGTAATCTCAGGCCTCAAGCCCATGAATGATAAGTGCAGAGGACACTAGATCAGCTGAAATGAACGAATTAACAGATTCAGAAGCAAAGAAACAACAGCAGAAAGGTACAGAGGAATTCGAATTCAGACCAGAATTGATGCCTGAAATAAAAAAAAAATAAATTTTTGAATATATAGCATCTAAAGTAATGAATCAAATCCAGAAACATATAGGGGAAACCCAGAACAAGTGCAGAGAATACTAGTTCAGCTGAAACGTATGAATTAACAGCATCACAAGCAAAGAAACAACAGCAGAAAAGTAAAGAGGGACTCAGAGCACAAATAATTTCTAAAATAAAAAAAATCTTTGAAATCATAGCATCTGAAGTAAAGAATCAAATATGGAAATATATGGAGGAAACCCAATTTGGAAAAATCTCTGCAGTAAAAGAATTAATAGCTACCTCTAAAGAAGACATTGATAAAAAAAAAAATAGAGGAGATTAGAAATATGAAAGATTCCTTAAATGAGCAATAAAAGAAAGAAATAGATTGCATGAAGCAGAGTCAAAGAGATACAAAAGAACTTAAAATCTCAATCATGAGTATGCAAAACCGTTGGAGTGAAAGCAAAGACAGTTTCAGATCTTGAAGATGCTGGTGCAGCTACTGAAAGGTGAGAAAGGGTCTCTTAAAAACAAGGAGGATGCAGGAAAAAAATAATCCATCACCTGCAAGATGCTGCCAAGATGAACAATGTGACATCCATAGGCATCAATGAGAAAGAAGGAGTCAATACAAATGATATAAAAAGAATCTGGGCAGAAGCAATAGCAGAAAACTTCCCAAATATGAGGAAACAATCTAACAATCAGTAACTAAAGCATACAAAACGCCAAATAACTTCAACCCAACTAAAAACACACCGAGACATATAATAATCAAGATCCCAGAAATCCAAAACAACAGCATTTGAATATTTTAAGAAATTAGAACTACAAACTGATAATATATAAGTTTAATCTAGTGACTTTTAACTATAATATATGTCAACTAGGTGGAGCTTATAAGATAATCAATTTATTTATTTTACTGTATTAACAGGGAAACTAATAGAAAATCATATAACTACTTCAGTAGGTATAAGAAAATACACTTGATAAATCAAATGCTCGTTAGTGCTTAAAAGAAAACATCTAGGGCCAGCAAAATAGCTCAAGGGTCAGCCAAATAACTCAGTGGATTAAAGCACATGCTTAGGCAGATGCAGGGGCTCAGAGTTCAATACCCAGTCCTGCAGTGCCAGTCCTGACCCCAGGGCCCGCTGAGACAGTGATTGATATTGGGCACGGTGGTGGACACCTGTAATCCCAGCTCATGGGAGGCTATAAACAGGAGGATCATTAAGAGTCCAATCTACACAGTGAGACCCTGTAAACCCTGTCCTAAAATACAAAACAAGAAAGAAGAAAAGAAACATCTTGGCAAATTTAAAGCAAAGGAAGCTTCCTTAATCCACACAAACAGAAACTACCAAAAAATTATGGTAAATATCACAATTATTGTTAGGAATTATTTAAAAGTCTCTATGAGCTGAGAAACAAATAAAAGGTGTCTGTTAACATCACTACTATTCAGTGCTACACTAGAGCTCCTCATCAGTGTAACCAGGCAGGAAAAAAGGAGTAAAGGCATAAGTATGAACAATGAAATATCAAATATGATTCTCATTTGTGGATGATATGGGTGTGTAATAAGAATTACAAAAGGAACTATAATTAACAATCTGAATTAATAATATATTTCACAAGGTTAATAAAAGGTGACACTATCAAAATTAATTTCATTTTTATAGATCAGGACAATTATATGATACTATTTTCATTTTAAAATTTTATATTCTAGGCACCATGCAGCTAGTTCAGTGGACTAACGTGCCTGATTAGGCAGAGCACAGCAGCGGGGGTTTGATCCCTGGTATGCTGTGCAGGCCCTGTCCCCCGGGGAGGAGGGGGTTAAAATGATTAATGACACTGGGCATGGTGGCACACCTGCAATCCAAGCCCTTGGGAAGCTGAAAACAGAAGAATCATTATGAGCCTAATCTACATAGTGAGACCCTGTAGACCCTGCTGACCCTGTACCAAATACATAAAAATAAATAAAATTCTATCTTCTAAAAGTCACCAAATACCTCAGAACAACTGTAACAAAAGATGTGTAAAGACCTTGCTACTAAAATGTACTAGATAGTGTTAGCAAAAATTAAAGAAAACCCATGCAAATTGAGGACTATGCCGAGCTCATAGATTGGAATTTTGAAATTAATATGTCAGTGCATCCCAACTTGATTTGTGAAATCAATGTAATTCCAATAAAACTATAGCAAGTTTGTTATTAAACTGACTAATATTGGGACCAGGGAGATGGTTCAGTGGAACAAGTGCTTCCCTGGCAAGCATAAGGGCCTGAGTTCAATCCCGGGTTCCGCACAAAAAAAAAATAAAATAAAATAAACTAACTAACATTAAAACTTACATGTAAAAAATACTTGTACATAAATGCAAGCAGACAAGAACGGACAAAACAAAGACCAAAGAAAAAACCTGGAAGACCTAGAGCCAGATATCATGTATTTACAATCTTAAATGCGGTCGCTCTCCCATGGGTCATGATATCTGGTTCTGTTACAGTATTTAAGATAGTAATTACAGTGTGGTATTAGGGGAAAGACTGACAATTAGATCAATAGAGTAAAATAGAAATTTTGTAAATCTTCAATTATATGAGCCACCTCGATTTTGGCAAAGGCTTCACTGAGCTACAATAGAGGAAATACTGTCTTTTTTCAAGAAGTAATTCTGACCCAAATGAATACATACAGACAACATATGACACCAAGGGCATATGCATCTGAGAAAAAATAAATACAGTGCCATGGAGTTTGAGCCCAAGCTGCCACCGCAGTCACAGTGCGGGCACTATGGCATCTGGAGTTACAGTGAATGATGAAGTCATCAAAGTTTTTAATGATATGAAAGTAAGGAAATCTTCTACCCAAGAGGAGATCAAAAAGCAAAAGAAAGCAGTTCTCTTCTGTTTAAGTGATGACAAAAGACAAATAATTGTAGAGGAAGCAAAGCAGATCTTGGTGGGTGACATTGGTGATACTGTAGAGGACCCCTACACATCTTTTGTGAAGCTTCTACCTCTGAATGATTGCCAATATGCTTTGTATGATGTCACATACAAAACAAAAGAGTCAAAGAAAGAAGACCTAGTATTTATATTCTGGACTCCTGAAAGTGCAACATTAAAAAGCAAGATGATTTATGCTAGCTCTAAAAATGCCATTAAAGAGAAATTTACAGGAATTAAGCATGAGTGGCAAGTAAATGGCTTGGATGATATTAAGGACCGTTCAACACTTGTAGAGAAACTGGGAGGCAATGTAGTATTTTCACTGGAAGGGAAACCTTTATTAAAAATGACAGTCGAGTGCCATCTGGATCTTAAGGGGCTTTCATTTTTCCAGCTCAGTCCATTGGAATAGTATTAGATTTTTGTTTTCTTCCCTTTCCACTGGACTCTTTCAACATAATGAAGGAGATTCCATTCATTTAAGCAGCTTGTCAGTGATTGCCATTAGACTGTTTAACATGGTTACTTTTATGTACAACCCGAGAAATGCCTTCCCATCTCTAGCCAAAACTACTGGTTACAGGTCTCACTTGCTGCAAGCACCACAATGAATGTGATTATCAATGTTAATAGCTTAGAATACTACAGAGGATAAGCTAATTGAATGCATTGAAAGTATTAGCTACTGGTCAGATGGCAAACTTTTCCAGTATTATTTATAGTTGCACTTGATTGCAGTTCTGTGAGGTACTCAGCATTCATGCACCTCACCTGCCTTGGCCAGCCTATTTTTGTGACATGGCAGCACAAATATAGCACTATGCATTAAAAGCACTTTTTTGTACTGAGTATAGTTCTCTGAAAAGAATGCCAATTGAGTTTCAGTTTAACAATAACCCACAACCGTCGGACCAACTCCAATTGAGTTTCATTAACTGTCATCAGTTTATCCTAGTACCTCAGTGTTCATTCCTGTTACCTGCATATCTTAAATAGCTGTTAGAGTATTAATGCCTTTGTGTTTTTTGTTGAGTGTACACTACTAAATAAGTGTAGCTTTATGCTTACCATATGAGTCTTCCAACACTAAAGATATTTTGAATATCAGTCATGATGGCAATTTCTGTATAAAAGAGCCTTAAATGGAACATTGTTTTAAGAGCAAACTCCCTACCCTCACAAAAATGGTCACATTGCAATAAAAAGTGTAACATATTAGAGAATGTTGCCTTGTTTTCTTGGAAATTTCACGAAATGTTACGTGGAACAACTTTTAGGTAAACAGTTATTAATGTCTGCATCGGTCATTTGAAAATTTTTGTATGACATTCATGCATGATATTTTCCATATTTTTTTGATTTCCTTAGTTTAAAAATACCCTAGAACCACCGAGTATAAAATACCATACTTAAAGAGTGGTACTTTTATAAGCATGTTTATTCTAATATGGAGATCAGAGGATTTTTTTTTGTACTTTGACATAAGTACTCTTGAATACATAGTTTGTTTTCTGAATAAGATGGGGTTTTTTTCTATTTACATTTACATTTTTGAATAGTAGAAAGTTTTTGGGTTCATTTCGTCATAGTGAAAATAAGTTATAAAATGTTCTTCAAAAGTTTAATATTTCTGGTGTTTAGGAACATATATTTTCCAAATTGAACTGGTGAAAGGAATCAGTATAGCAATCTTAAACATTAGTGATGGGATTTGGACTTAGTACATTTTACACTTCTTATAGAGAATTTGATCTACTCAATGTGAGCAGCTTGCTGTTAGCCAGAGTTATTTATGGCAAACACATGCTTTTGTATCTTGTCATAGTTCTCCACAAATGGCAAAACTGGATTTGATTCTACTGGTATGCAAAACAGGCATGCTAGTAAGCAGTCATAGCTCAGAATTTAACCCCATGGTTCTGAAGAACTTTTATCATAAAACAGGAAGCAAAGATAGCCATTTCTTTTATTTTTGTTTTATTGAAGTACAAATATCAATGAGACAGTTTTAAGATACCTTGACAAGATGGATTTGATAAATTAATACATTGCAAACTGTTTTCATAATGTTTTGGTATCATAGAAGGTGCATACATGATATTATACTTACAGACATTATTATACCATATGCCTCTTATCAGTAAATTAAGAGAGTGTAGCTGTTTGCATATCTTATCTTTTGTACCTGAATTACATCAAAGATTCAATAATTAATACTTTGTAACTTGTTATTTTCCAAGTGGTTGGTCATAGTACTAGAACCCAACATAATATTCTGTCCAACCACCATTAGTGCAAATCTTGCCTCTCATAGAATTATGTAGAAGCACAGCATTATCTATCCCAACTGTACTGTCTATACACACACATCATGATTCGTCCTTTCTATACCCCTTCCTTTATCTACATCTGTCAAAGATGGGCACTCCATTGTCATTCAACTAACTTAGGTGCTTGAACTTGACAACACAATCCAACACAGTCCAGCATTGCACTGCAATAGTGAGTTACCCTAAGAAGTTGTCGACGACAGACATTTACAGCTCAAATTATTATTATGGCCCCACGATGTATACTTCATTTTTATACTTTTCTGTTGGATGGTTAACACCTAGATAGAGCAAGACTTATATACCAACACATGTACTTTATATTTCTTATGTGGTCAGTGAAGTCCCCTCAGGGTTTATCTTGTAGTCCTGTACCTTATTCTGTAGATCCTTTGTCTGTGTCATCCATGTGGGTGAGTCACGGCCAATGCTTGACCAGTTTGCTCTCTGTGAGAGCCTGAGAGAAAGTTTTCTCTTCATGTGACTCTTCCCAGGCACACTATAGAACTTCAATCTCTTTCTTCTGTGGCTCTATAATCTCCTTGTTCAGAAAATTTGGGGCTCACCTGAGTCTCATGATGTTGCAGTACAGGTTCTCCTATGTCCTGAGTCTTCGCTGACCTTGAAAGGCTAGGGCCAAAATGTTGTCTGACCTTGTGGCTCTTCTATTTCCCCAACTTTGATCTGTGAACTTGGGTTGTTAACCATCCAGAAGAAAAGCTGATTAGTATCCTGCAGCATATGCCATTCACTTTGCCTTATCTGACTCAATTGATTTTAGTTGTTGTACGTTTCCATTTGTATTTCTGCTTTTCGCTTCTTATACTAGGGAGACTATACAATATTTACACAGGTGTGTCTGGTTTATTTCACTTATGAGTATATGTTCAAGTGGCATCCACTTCAGTATAAATGGTTCAAACTTATTCTTAATAGCTGAGTAATACTCCATTATCTAGAAATGCCACATCTTTTTCAAACATTCCTCATGTGATGGACATCTTGGTTGTTTCCTAGATTTTGCTATCACAAATTGTGCTGCTATAAACATAGGTACACATATATAACTATGATACAATGTTTTCAGTTCCTGTGGGAAAATTCCCAGTAGGGGGATAGCCGGCTTGAATGGGATTTCTAGTCCTACTCTTTTGAGGAGTCTCCACACTGACCTCCACAATGGTTGTACTAGTCTACATTCCCACCAGCAGTGGAGAAGTGTTCCCTTTTCCCCACAACCTCTCCAACATTTGTTGTTGGTTGATATCCTATGATAGCCATTCTTTCTGGAATGCGATGGCATCTCAGTGTTGTTTTTATTTGCATTTCATGGATGACTAGTGATGTGGAGCATTTTTTCATATATTTATTTGCTTCTTTAATTTCGTCCTCTGAGAAGTGTGTATTCATCTCAGATGCCCATTTCTGAATTGGATCTTTAAATTTGAGGTTCCTTTTCTATCTTAGTTCTTTATATATTCTAGACAGTAGACCTCTGTCTGATTGCTTATTATTTAGGATTTTTTTCAAAATTTGTGGTTTGTCTTTTCACTCTGTTGACAATTTCTTTTGACATGCAGAAGCTCCTTAAGAAGAGTTGATCCCAGATGTTGATTCTTTCAAGTGCTTTCCATGCGAATATACGTTTGTTCATGAACTCTTTACCTACCCCTATGTCTTCAAGAGTTCCTCCTACTTTCTCTTCCAGGAGATTGAGTGTTTCTGTTTTAGTGTTTAGATCTTTAATCCATTTTGACTTTAACTTAGTGCATGGTGATAGAGCTGGGTCAAGTTTTAGTTTTCGGCATGTAGAAAGCCATGTTTTCCAGCACCATTTGTTAAAGAGGCTATCAGGAAATAAAGATAGCCCTTTTTTAAAGATTAAATTAAATATGTGAAAGAGGCGTATAACTAGATTTTCTCCATATTTTTAAAAAGTATTTTCAGGTGAGACTAATCACAGGTTAAATGTCTGAACTTGCACTTATAATTGTATGAATAGTTTGGGTCCTTTTTACCCTGACAAATTTTATTTCAGGCTTTCAGCTGTCCCTATGAGTTGTCCTTCACGTTGTGGCTTTTTGGTAAGGCCAAACTAATAAGCAAAGCATGATAATATTAATGTATTGTAAAAACATATATGTAACTGATACACATATGATGGAGTTTTGTTATTTCATTGTTCTAATGAAATAACTTCTAAAAATAAATCAGTTATGTAATATCTTATTTCTATAGCTGATCCAATGTCCTTCAATGTCTTTATGTAATAGAATTAGATACTCCTTTAAACTTTGATAACTTTAATTTGTTAGACTGAGAAAAATACTAATATAGCTCTTCTGTGAACAAAATGACATAATTAATGATGGATCACATGTTGAGACTAATTTGGCATTTGCAATTATCTTATTTTATAATCACAGTGAAACAGTGTATCAGTTAGCTTTAAAAACTATATGGTGCTGGCTTGCAAAATTACAAGTGTTTAAAAATAAAATATCTGAAAATAAAAAAATAGATACACTAAACCTCCACAAAATAAAAAATATACTTCAAAGGGTATTATCAAAATGCTGGAAAAATAACTGATAGAGTAGGACAAAATATTGAAAACGCATACACATAGGAAACTTTTACGAAGACTGTATAAAGAATTCTTACAACTCATTAATGAAAAGAAAAATAGCCCTATTAAAAACTGGGCAAAAGAACTGAATAGGCTCCTCCAAACAAGAACCATAATTGACCAAAAGCACATAAAATGATGTTCAACAGCAATAACCATTAGGGAAATGCAAATAAAACCAAATTGGATGCCACCTCACCCAAAGGAATGACTATACTCAAAAATGAACAACTGTTGATGAGAATTTAGGGAAATTGTGATCCTCATGCATTGCTAATTTGGCAGTTCTTCAAAATGTTAAGAATAATGGTACCATAGGTTCCAGCAACTCCAGTCCTAAGTATATTTGACAAAGATTTGTCAAAAATATGCTCATATAAAACCTGATACAAATTGTTTATAGTACCACCACACCCTGTATCAATTGCTGTCTCAGCACATCCCAGGGGCAAGTTGGAATGGCAGGCCTGAGGTTGAACACCCCACCCCTGCACCTGCTTGAAGGTGCTTTAATCCACTGAGCTATTTGGCCATCCCTTGAAATATCATCTCTATGCTAACAATCCCCATATCTGTCCCACTTTGTGAATTCCAACTCAGCATACCCACTTGAATGTCTAAATTCCACCATGACCAACTCTTGATTCCCCCTTCAGTCTCCCCCTGCCTGTAGATTTTCCCATGTCAATACCAATAACAGGGGCCGGGGAGATGGATCAGTGGAATATGTGCTTGCCTGGCAAGTGCAAGGTCCTGAGTTCCATCCCCAGTTCCACCAAAAAAAAAGAAAAAAAAGTCTAAATACCAATAACAACTCCATCCTCTGGATGATTCCTTCTCTTTTACCTCATGGCCAATATGTTAGGAAATCCCTATATACACGTCCATCAAAACATTCTCCAAATGCAATTTCTTGGCCCAACTTATCTGCTGCCACTTTGGTTTCAGCCACCTACATTGCTGCAATAGGCTTGTAACTGGTGTCGTTCTTCTCCTCTTGCCATTCTATGGTATATTCTCAACAAAACAACTCATATGATTCTATTTAAACACAAGCCAGGCCCTCCTCCATTCCAAATGCTGCATTTACTCCCACTTTATACTAGTAATAGCCCAAGTCTTTGCCATGGTCTTCAAGGCCCTGGAAACAGTCGCTTTACCCCGTAACCTTTCTAACCACTCCATCTTTCACTTTTCCACTTGTTCCTTCTTTAGTCACCTGCATGGGCCACTTTGCTGTTCTACAAACCTTCCAGACACACTCCTGCCATGGGCCTATCCTCTGAATTTCCCTTCTGCTAGATGAATCTCCTTCTCTTGGATACCAGCACTATTAACTAATTTAGGTCCTTCAGATCTTCCATGGTAACATAGTCTATGCTCACTTTTCAGTAGCATAACCTATGTCTCATCTCAGTGACACTCTAAACCCCTCTTTTATTTGGCAGAACTGGGGATTGAACTCAGGCCCTTGTGCTTGGCAAGGAAGCACTTATTCCACTGAGCCATCTCCCTGGCTCCCTGAACCCCTCTCTTAAGCTTTCAGTTTTTCCATAGTACTTTCAGCATTCAAGACCTTGTATGATACTCATTTAACATACAGATTGTTTCTTCTGTCTTAACCTTGCTCTTCTTTGACAGTGGGACTCTATTTTGTCTCATAAAGCATTCCAAGCACTCAGAAAAGTACCTGGAATTTTGAAGGTTCTCAGCATTCAAGGAATAAATGAACAAATTTGCTTTTGTTCTTCCAGAAAGATCTTTTCACTGCTACTCTGCTTGAAACTCTGTCTTCCAGTGCTCCCAACATACAAAACATCAGTCTTCCTCTACTATAATTAACATATACTAAATACTAAAGGAAAATATAAAACTGCTGTTCTCATCAAAGTTCTCAGATATGGTCTATGCTGCCAATTTCAGGGACAGGTAGTCTTCTCATCCATCCATCATCAAAATTCTGACACCCAGAGTCAAAAAGTAAACCAAGTTCTTCCTAGGCCTAATGTCTGAGGTAATGAAACCATGGAAATGGATGCTCAGATGTGTGGAATCTTAATTGTTGCTTAGACACACAATTCTACATGCAAAACAGGGTCAGTGAAGGCTGGACGTATATCTTAGTAGTCAAATGCTTGCTTAGTATCTATGTGATCCTGGGTTCCATCCCCCATGCACCACACACACATGTTTAAGTAAATTCAGGTCTTTTCTAGTTCAGACTGTTCTGATAAGATTTCAACTTTAGGCAGGAGGGGTGTTTGTTTGTATGTTGTTTGTTTTTTGCAGTGCCAGGAATTGAACCCAGGACCTTATGCTTGCTAGGCCAGAGTTTATCTACTGAGTTATCTCTCTGGCCCTCAACTTCAGTTTTAACAGTTAAGGTCCATACTGTAGTGTTCTATTGGTAATGACAGCTGCGAATATGATCCTCTATTTAAAATGTTACATGTTAATTTGCAAGCTGAATCACCTAAAAGCTGCTTTGTGAGCTGTCTTACAAATATACTTTCCATTCAATTAATGTATGTACAGTGTAAAGGATTTAACATTTTGGACTGTCCATTGGTGATAACCCTACCTCACATGAGTTGATCAACTGGTAGCCTGACTTGAATGGTCTACATTAACCAGTTGTAGAAGAAAATTTCAGAAAGGCATTTTTCTAGCTGCATCAAGTCAGTGTGGCCTATATAGAAGTGAAAATGAATGAGGCTCTTGGGGCTATATTTAGCTTTCCTTTGTCTAACGCATTAATTGGCAAAGCACACAGGTGTCAGTCAGTCCCAGCCTCTTCTCCAAGCTCTCATGCTCAACTAAGACAGAGTAAGCAGAGTGTCCTGTTGCCTTTTCTTGGGAGTTATTAGCCTACTTGACCTATTTTATAATTTCTCTGTTCTTTCAAGCTTTATTCTGTAAAATGTGGATTAATACAGAGTTATAAAGCTGTGACTAAGGAATCTGGGTACCCTTCAACCAGTTTCTCTGAGGGGTTACATGTTACACAGCTACAGTACAATATCAACACTAGGAAACTGGCATTGGTCCAGTGTGGGTTTGTGAAGTCCTTTTCCATTTGACCATGTGTGTAGATTGTTGTGACCATTTCTGCAATTCAGATAAAGAAGCATTTCATTGCCAAAAGATTTCCCTGGTGCTATTTCTTTCTAGTTACAGTCATCCTCCCCCTCCCTACTTAACCTATTTTTAACTGTTTGAGAAAATGTGTTGTCAGGTCCCTATTTTGAGCTCGGGTTCACAGCTATCACTCCATTTTAGTGTCATACAAAACAGATACATCAAGTGCCTTTCTAGGGATATTCAATATTCAAATATATTTTAGGTAATTTGTTCTATTCCTGTACTGGTTGAAGTATGGATTTTTTTTTAAGAAAAAAGATCTCAGTAAGCAATTGTTTAAAGTGCCTGCTGCAATGACCTAGTTACATGCTCAATAAGACAATGCAATCCACATCCACAGCTCTGGGGAATAACATTTGGTTGCCCTCTCGCTCCATTATGAAAAGAGGTATGTGTTGTGTTTAAAATTCAGATGTTCTTATTACAATGGAAAACTTCCCTGTGTTACCTCTCCAAATCTTCAAAATTTTTCATTTCCTACCTTGTTACCATTCCTTTTTTTGAGCTGTTCCTCTTATAATAACATTTCATTGCTGTATATATCCATAATAATCACTCCTTAAAAAGGACATGGAAGTCTATTTTACTTGCAGATGTTTGGTTATCACACAGTTTTCAAGTATGAGTAAATATGTTTTACATATATTACATTACACATTAATGAAATTAATATCCAAGTATACACAGTTTTATAATCTTCTATTTTTAGTCTATACATGACCATTTTCCCTTACCCTTAAAACATTTATTGTTCTTAAAGGTAAATAAGGAGAATTCAGGGAAAAGAACAGACTGAACTGACATGGGCCCACACTTTTGCTAAAAACATCTAGAAGTGCTGAATAAGATATAATACCCAAACAAATTTTAATACATTGCCTCACCTGAAAGAAAAGTAAATGTCTGTGGCCCACAGTGGAAGAAATGACAGCTAGAACTAAGATGGCCATATCAGGTTTAGCATGGGAAATCCCACACCAGCGAAGTTCCCCTTCTGTGGCAGCTGCCATGGTAGTCCATCATGCTCAGTGGAGTAACTAAGGTGTAGCTGATATGAAATAGACTTCAAGTGACTCAGGCCACCTACGGCTCTGTAAGACAGATGTAGCACTCTTTAAGTCTCTTATCTGATGTTGCACCAAATATTTATTCCCTAATATTGAGGTATTATTTCTCTTGAATTTAAACAATACTGTGTGAAAATAACAGAGGTTTTCTCTATTTTAGTTTCTAGAAGCCATTCATTTCTTCTACACAATTGCTTGGCTAGATCTTCTGCTATCTATCTAATATTTGCTGTGATACAAGGCATCACTACCATGATTTTAAAGAGAATATTTCTAAATTTTCCCCATTAGAGCATGCATCTCTGACAAAACAAAAAAGGGGCTATAAATAAAGGACCATTTTGTAGTGAAATATATATCTTTGGTCAGGTTCAGTGATGTGGATGAGTCACAGCCATTGCTTGACCAATTTGCTCTCTGTGAAAGCCTGAGAGAATGAGTTAGGATAAATATACAACTACTTTCTCTTAGTTCAGTGAGAGGCAAGATTTGTACTAGTATTATATAGACAAGATATCATGTCTGCATCTTGTCCTCTGAATAACTACTATGAAGACAACAATATGCAATGTATTAATTATTGTAACTTTCCTACTAACCTGTTTTGAAACTGTTTCATTTCTATTTTTTCTCATTAAAATGAATTACAAATTTTCATAAATAAGTTTTCCCTATTAAGTGTTTTACTTTTATGTTAAGGTAATTTCATTTTGTTTCCAGTTTATTAAGATTTCTTAAATCTTGATATTTATCAGTTGCTTTCTTCTGCACCTTTTCCAAAAAATCAATCATGTACTTTTTATCCATCAACACTTTTATCCATAAGTATACAAGTAAATATATACTTATACTCCAGCACTGAACCTTCTTTCCACTCCTAAAATGAAAATTAATCAATTATTGAATTATTGATAACTATATAACAGAGATCTATAACTATATACTATATGTAGAGATATCCATAACTATTATATATATGTAGTCCACCAAAAACATACACACTTCAGGAGAAGAAATATGATGTTTTTATCAACTGACAGTGTTATTTCCATATGGGGGACTCTAGAAGATGTCCTATAACACAGAAAGCCCATCACATTGCTGGCTCTTAGAAAAGAAATTGGAAATACATGACCAGCAATCTCAATGACCAAAGATACCCAAGAAGCAGTTTGTTGCACTACTAATACATCTGGGAGCACATGGACACCACTTTGAGCATCTCTTGTAACTATAGAAGCCAAAGAAACCTTACATAAATTGCATGATGTCTCAATACATCTAATATTAAATGTTTATATAAGGACACGAGATAGCTCAGCAGTCTAAGCACCTGCCTGGCAAACACAAGGACTTGGGTTCAATCCCCTGTACCACATGGCTTGTTGGCCCTTGAATCTCGGGTCCACCGTGCTAGCCACTGAAACCAGGTGTGGCAGTGCATGCCTGTAACCCCAGTCCTGAGGAGGTTGAGACAGGAGAATCACTATGAGTCTGAGCTGCATAGCAAGACCAAGTGTGTATATATTTTGGTAGACTACTATATACTTATAGTACAGTAGTTTCATAATCATAATGGAACTGAACTTTATATCCCTCTAGAGTTTGGGTGTCCAGGAGCTGGATTGGAAGATCTTTGTTTCTGAGCAGTGAATAACTACTAATGTCGTTCCTCACCTCCATATGTAAAGCAGTCTCCCAAATCAGGTTCAGGTTGTGCATCAGGGGTATTCTCACTTTTCTATTATCTTTTCTTTTGGAGTAGTATGGTAATGGCTTGAAGGAAATGAGCAAATGTGAATGTTTACATGTTAGCGACACACTGTCCATCTCTTGCAAGGCAGAATCAATTAGTAGTGTCAGGTGCTGGTGGTGAAGACAGCACTCTGGACCACTTCATTTCCTTCCCACCCTTCTGAGGAACTCTTAGACTTGGAATTTTCCTCACACAACTTTGCATCACTGGTTCTGTATTTACTCTGCATCACTAATTGTTCAAACTCCCACTCACTTGAAGCTCTCATTCTTTGCCTGTCATTTTTTAAAATTCTTTTTAAAATAAAAATGAAAACAATACAGATTTAGCAAATAAAGATTGTGGAAATAGTAGTAAGGAGAGTACTTGTAGGTGATTGTAAGCATTTTGGGTGAGTCCTTTTCCATGAAATTGAGCTATATACTATCTAAATCGCCAGGATCTACAACAGAGCTAAATGGTATGCTACATTCCACCGCTGAGACAGAAGTCAAAGGGGTAATAATCATGACTGTCCCTGCTACATTAATTAAAATTCCTTCACCCTAGTGGTGACAGGGCCAAAATAAAGCTGAGTTGGTACATAGTGCAACAAATTATCCCAAGCCCATGCCCCTGGGTACTTCAGCAGGTGGCCTGGCCACCCTTCTCCCATTACCTGGTTACGAAATTCCGCAATAGCACTGGTTTTCAAGGCCCAGAGTCAGGGAAGATTTAGCAACAGTTCTGGCCCGGGTTAGACTTCTTGCTCCCACCTAGGGTCTCCAAAGCAGCTGTCCTCTGCTGCCCCTTGGTGGGCGTTCCTAGCTCTGCAGCTGGCTGAGAGATAGGCGCTGGCACCTCCTAGCACATTCTGAGATTTCAGACAGGGCATTGACTTCAAATCTTCCTGTTACCAGATTGCACTTAGATGATGGATCACAACAGTGCCTCACCCTGAGCCCAAACCACACCGGGTCCCAAGCCATCCAGTTTCACCCTGGGCCCCAGACAAAACACTGCTGCTTATGTCCCTGTTTTGCCTGGACACACCTACTACACCCTGGAGTCCACGAGACTGAATATCCAGGTGTCTCTAACCACTGCAAGAGACCAAGGTCCCTTCCAGTCTTGTATTTTTCCTTGTTTAGATTTATTTCTATTGAGCCATCTCCCTGGCTATGTTTAGATTTATTTCTAAAAAAAAAAAAAGATTTCTAGTCAGAGGACTTTGTTGTTGTTCTTTTTCATTTCCTTTCCCTTTCCATTCCCTCTTATAATTTAATCATCATTATTGAGAATAACTTTAAAAAACTACTTCACTGAACTTTGGTGATCACTTGGTATATTTTTGTAAGATTTCGTCTTACAAATCAGAATCAGAAGGGCAAGTTAGTTTTCAGTGCTGTGGAGATAGTTCAGTGATCTAAGCACCTGCCTAGGCAAGTTCAAGGACCCAGGTTCGACTCCCATTACATGCTGTGCTGGCCCCACCCCACCAAGACCAGGAATGGTGGTGCACCCCCCCCGTAATCTCAGCACTGGGGAGGTTGAAAGAGGATTACCATGAGTCCGAACTCTGTAGTGATGTAGTGAAACCCTGTACCATATATATATATATATATATATATATATATATATATATATATATATATATATATATATGTCATTTTACTTGGGTTTGCCTATTCATCAGAACTAGAACTCCATAAATATGGTTTCTAATTCAATAGTCCAAGTTTTTCTTTGTACCTGTGTGCCAGACACTGTAACTGGGTGTTTGGAATTATGATGGTTTTATGAGAAAACCTGAATGGATTGCCCAGCTATTTGGCTATCCAGATATTTGGTTACTGTCCTAGGTATATCTTTGAGATGCTTTTTTGGATGAGGTTAACATTTAAATCATAGGACTGGCCTCCTTCATGTAGGTGGATCTCATCCAATCATGAGAAGGACAAAAGAAATCTTCCCTTGAGTAAGAAAGAATTTTTCATACCTAAATAGTATTGCCATTGAACAATGGCTCTATCTAGGCCCCAAGCCTGCCAGCAAATGAGTGGAAACTACACTGTTTGCTCTCCCAACACTCAGGTCTCTGAACTTGGGACTGAAACTAACCTCCCAGCTTTCTTGAGTCTCCACCTTGCTGACTCCCCCTGAAGATCTTGGGACTTGTATGCTTCCATGACATGGATACAGCTTGTAATAAATCTAACACACACACAAACACACACACACACACACACACACACACACACACACACACCACTTTCTGAAGAACACCAATATAGGGATGCATTAATGAGCAAAACACATAGAAACCCCTGCTCTAGTAGAATACTATAAATAAGCAGCAAACTGGTAACTAAATTATATAGTAATTTCACAGGTCATAGATGCCATGGGAAAAACATGGAGCCAGGGTGATGGCACTTGTCTATAAACCCAGTGGCTGGGGAGAATGAGAGGAGGATTGCAAGTTTTGCGACTTGTCTCAAAAAATAAAAGGGTTGTGGATGTAGTTCAGTGGTAGAGACCCTGAGTTCAATCCCTAGTGCCACAAAAGAAACATTTTTAATAAAAAAAATAAAAAGAAACATTTTTAAAAAGATAGGAATCAGAAGGGCAAGTTAGTTTTCAGAAGTACTTTAAAACTTCCACAAACTGATTCTTAACCAACTTCTCATTTTTCCTTTTCCACTTAACCACATTCTATTACTTTTATTACATTTCATTACATTTCAATCACATTTTATTACTTTTACTTTTTCACACATACACAAATCATAAAAACCAGGTTTTCCTAGCGAAATAATTCCCCAAAATAGATTACTGTTTTATTTGGTACTGGGGTATCAAACCCAAGGGCACTTTATTACTCAGCTGTACTCCAGCTTTTTGAAATGTAAAGTCTTGCTAAGGCGCCCAGATGGAACTTCACTTTGTAATCCCTCCTGCCTCAGCCTCTTGAGCAGCTGAGATTATAGCATGTGCCATCATGCCTTGCTAGGTTACCTTTAAAGCAAGATCCACTGGTTTGTTTTTAACATCTGACATTCCCATAAAACTTCAGTTTTCTTAAGCCATCCATGGCTGTTATTGGCTTAATACAATCTTATTCCTTCTAGTCTTATTTGTTCTTTTGCTTGTAAGATTTATGTTCTAGTTTCTCACAATAAAATCCTAGTTTCTGTCTTTCCATATGCCATACATTATTCTCCAGCAGTATCTTGGCAGTTTTTGAGAAGTTAACAATAAGAGCACTTCACCACCCTGATCTCAATCATGACATTTCCCAGCTCTCCCTATTTCTGTACCTGCTTGTTACCAATATTGTGTTAATATTAAAACATTGTGTCACTTCTAATCTTTGAGTCTTGAAGTGGTTTCCCAAAGCACATCAGTGAAAGCCAATGTGTTTCCCAACCTTACATTAAACCTCTCGCCTCGACTCCCACATCTAGCCCTCTTGCTCCCTCTGCTTTGGCCTTGTACTTGTCCTTGGTATTTTGCTTCCATGCTCTCCTTGGACTCATGCCTTATGCAATGATTTTGCTCTTTGGTATCTGTGTAGCTTACTTCCTGAGCTCTTTACACACACATCATATACTGTACCTTCTCTAGTCATGTTATTTGCAACTGCTAGACTCCCTCACACATAACACGTCATGTATTTCATTTATTTAGTTTGCTTTCTAATTCACTAGAATATAAAGTTGGTAGGGGCAGAAATTTGTGAGTACTTTGTTCATTTCTCTTTCTCCAGTACTACAGAGTATTCCATGTACTCAAAGGACACACTGAAAAACTAGACTCCTGAATTAAAAGGATACATGTAATGGGTCTTCTACTATCTATCAAATGCCTCAGCAGCTTCTTCAGAAAGTGGGAACACTGATGCCTTAGTAAATCTCTCCATGCCTGTGTTGGGGATCATACTGTCATGTGTCCATGTGTTTTCAATGTGGGACTCTGGGATTTATTGGATCAAATGGTACTTCTGAAAGGGCACATCTGCAAAGCAAGTGCACACTTCCCAAGGAGATGGCACCTGGCAGAGGTGCAATAAATGTTTGCTGAGTAAGTAACAAGATCAGATAAACTTGAAGGCCACATATTTCAGAAGAGGTAAGTGGATCATTAAAAAGAAAATAACTGAAGAATTTTGAAAGTAACCAATATGTGTATCTCACAGAACACAATTATTATTTAAAAAGCAAATACAACAATTGTTTAGCACTAAATTACAAAAACTGGGGTGGATTTTAATTCTTCTATATTCCTTATTTACCAAGCCTTTGATAATGAATGTGTCTTATTTTATGGTAGAGAAAAAACACAATAAATTATAAAATAAAAAATGGCCTATTTGCAGTTTTCATCTCTTTCTCTTAAAATAGAGTATCATATACAGTGAAACACGACTGAGTTTTCCCCATCCTTTGCTATAATGTGAGTGACAATATTAAATTTCTATCTTATTTAGCATTAACACAAAACATACGTTGATAAAATAAACCAAGTTTCAAAAAATATTACCTAAGTGTCACCAATACATTATACATATTTTTAAAAATTCAATAGAAGTTATACTTAACAAAAATAATCTGGATTCTTGTTTGATGCATAAAAACAGAAGTAACAACTTTATTTCATATTTGATGATAAAGATAACAAATTTAAGAACAAATTTTTGTGTTTCTATAATGAGCTATCAGCTTGGATGACTGGAACAGTCTCCTCTGCTCTGGAAGGTCTGCATTCACCTCAGCGGAGAAGCATGTCTGAGGAAGAAAAGTAAATAATGGTTAAACAACATGAAAGGAGAAGCATGCATGTCATACTTTTTATAAAAGGAAATAACTGCATCAAGATTCTCAAACTATCTAATGAATGTTATGATTAAAATAAGTTTCTAGTCTGCCAGTACATGCTCTTATGAAGTGGAAGGCATACAGACAAATCAATGGAGTAAATGCCATTATGGAAATCATTTCTGCAACACAAAGACTTTCATATCCCAATATGTGCCCACAGAAGTTTTGTTAGTCTAGTTACACTGCCACACAGGTGCACACTGTGTTCATGTATACATGCATGCACTGCATTAAACTTATACAAGTTATCACAAATATCCACATAAACATAATATCCTGTGAAAGGATGTGAAAGGATTCATCTATTTTTTCTGAGATAACTGATTTTTCATTTTGCATGGCAAACTGAGAACTGAGAAAGTCAAAGGACTTGTTCCAGCTTATGCTGCAAATAGTGGCATAATAGTGAATCCAGTCCTTTGACACTAAGTTCAACAATCTATGAATCTATTTCTCTGTAACTAAGGTTAGGAATTAACATCATTAATTTCAGTAGCACACTACCAAGCATTTTCACATACATTGTATTGCTTACACTGCACAAAAGAACTCAGATGACAGTATTCAAGATTTAAAAGGTTAAGCTACTTGCTTTGTACACACCAGTAGTTATTTAATGATCTGGGGCTTCTAACTCCTAGCCCAATATTTTAGTTCTAGAAGTATCCCTCTTTTCTTACCAATCATTTTATTCTTACTTGACCCCTCACGATTATCTTGTGATGAGACCCACGCCAATGCTACATCTGTAAGCCTATGCAAATGAAGTTCAGGAAATCCTTGGTACAGAATTCCAGGATTCTTCTCTCAAACCCTTCTAATACTGCACTGTACAAGCTTGGGGAGCAGATAGCTATGATTAACAGGTAAGAAATAGGAGATAGTATTCCAGGTCTGTCAGACTCCTGCAGTCATACTCCTCCTAGATATGAGGAGCGATTAACATACATTGAGTCTTCAGGACAATTTATTAAGAGTGTGTGTCATGGAGCTGTAGTGCCAGAGCAGGCAGATTTCATTTCTTTGCTCCCACTGAGGCCTGATTAACACATACCAAATAACACAGCACCCAAACAACTGCGCACCTTCATGATTACCTTCCTACCTTCCAAATACCCCTACTGATACTGATCCTCTTGCAATCCAAACCTTTGGGGTTTCCATTAGACAAACCAAGATGAGGGCAGAAATGTAAAGTAAACAAGAATCAGAGACTGTGCATGTCAACTTTATATCCTATTGGCAATTACCTAAGGAGTCTTCATCGTTGTCATCATCATCATCATACTTTTCTTCCAGTGCTGTTCCTAACCACTCAGAAATCTCCTCCATATTTCTTTCTGTCTTCAAAACCTCTAACTCAATTTCATTTCTTGTATTTAAGGCATATACAAATTTTCTGTAATATGAAAAATACTAGTGAGACTTCCTAAATAGTGCTGCAATAACTCTATACCTACCTGATTTTTTAACTCATTTTAATAAATAGGATAGAAAGCATTATACTCAGCTGATTCAGTTATCACTGTAGCAACTATTATTATCCTCTATACAGTCATTTTGATCATTTGTCCCCCATAACAAGAATGCTGACCTACTTTCCTCTGCTGACATCATTGTTACCTGTCCTTAAATACTCAGATATTTTCTTGCCTAGGAAGCCCTTTCATCCCTAGTCCAGAAGGGTTCCTTCTTCCTAAAACCTTCAAATTAAAATAGTGTTGGTTCACAATGTGTTCACATATACAATTTTCAAAGCACTTTCACTTACTACTGTTAACATCTAATATTCAATACCACACTCCCTTGTGTTTGCATGACCAATAAAATGAAGGAGCACTTGAGAGGCCATTATATGCCAAGACCTTGCCTAGGTGTCTCATATATTTGCTTATTTAACCCTCAAAATAACTCTAGAAGGTAGATATCATGTTCCTATTTTGCAGATTATTAAATTGGGGCTTAGAGAGGTAAGAAAACTCACATAGGTAGTAAATGGAGATGCTACAATTTGAACATTAGGTCTCTGTGACTAAGTATAGGCTTTTTCCATTAAGACAAACTACAGTGTCCACTAATAAAGGTTATCAATCACAAATACCACATACTTCTTGTTACTAAGGCCTTTATACACATGAGCTCATTTCACCTTCATGATGATGTCATGAGACAGCTACTATTTTTACCATTTTAATTGTTAGAGGGAAAAACTGAGACCACAAGTGTAAAATTCCTGATGTTGCCTGATTATGCAGTATTGGAGTCAGGATTCAAATCCAGAACTACATTTTTATACTCTTCAGAGGAAATGGAAATATTAGTTGATTTTTATCAAGAAAGTTGATCACTCTTTGTAGGACTTTTACTGTCTAAAGAACTAGCCACAAACTAAGGAGAAAAAGCTAGGAATATTTACGGAAGAGGTAAAAAAAAAAAAAAAAAAAAAAAA